>CM077102.1:32473157-32485783 GCA_039619505.1 Cimex hemipterus
CTCTCTCTCTCTCTCTCTCTCTCTCTCTCTCTCTCTCTCTCTCTCTCCTCTCTCTCTCTCTCATCTATCTATCTATCTCTATCTATCTATATACCTACCAATGTTTGACTATGGATCTCTTTTCTTATTTTTTCTCTCTCTTTCTTTCTCACTCCCTATCTACCTCTCTTTCTATCTATCTCCATCTCTCTACGTCCTAGTTATTTCTAAAACGTAGACTCTTTTTGATTTTTAATCATTTTCTCTTGGCTGTCGTTCATGTTTTATGTATCGGCGCGTGTATAAATTTGTGTTTTAACCTTCAACTAGATGTTTTAAACGTTCACATCTCTATTACACGGCTTAATGATTGGGAAATACGTCAAAAAAAAGATAGCACACATGACCACGTAGTGCAATTATTATTTTTTATTTTTTATAAAATAAGACAGGGTCAAATTTGATGCGTATGTTTGTGAAGATATTTTATGATTCTCATTACCTTTGTTATAAAACATAATTTCTACTGTCTGTAATGGTTGTTTTTATTATAACACCATTAAGAGGATATGTTGATACCCAGCAATATATTTCTGATTGTTTATCATTATGTGATAAACACTCTATCATCACACCCATGCAGTTTACTTTGTGATTTTAGAATATTTTTTTATGAGATCATATCCTGCTGTCGTCTATGTTGTACGGAATATTAAATTTTTTGACGAAGGATTTTCTGATGAAAGAACGAATGGATCATAGGTTTGAACAGTTTCCATCTAGAGAAATGATCTACGAAAGCCAAGTCCCGGAAGAAAACCTCGTCAAACTGCCAGAGACTTTCGGCACATCTTAAATAAAATAGAACAGTTTCTAGACACTGATACTTAATCGAAATAATAAAAAAAATCTGTGTTTCGAACGAGCAGAATGAACGTCAAACGATAGCATGTCTGCTAGCATGAGAACCTGTGGCAAAATAAGTGTCAATAATTTTAAAAAATATATGTCTTGTTAAAGAAATGATCATCCCCGTGTAACAACATAACAATCGAGATGACATTACACAACCAAACAAAATTATTGTCAAAGCTTATAATTGATTATAGGTTAAGATTTGAAATCTTGTTTTCCATTATTATTTATGATTGAATGTAAAAAATGTTTTTGCATTGTATAAATTCACTTTTTTCTACATCCTAATTTTGTTAAATTTAAACAATGTTGGTAAATCCCAGGCTCTGAAGATGATCTCAATAAAGATCGAAACGTTGGCACGATAAAGAAAATGTTTTTCTAAAATCTATATCACACTAGGCCGCACCTCACGATTTCCAACTGACGATCACTAATCACCACACGATATTATTTATTTTTACATTCAATGATACGAACATAACTTTATCATAGTAACTAATTAGATATCATAACCAAAAATCGTCCATTGCGTCATGTCAAGAATGGTAATGCTGTGTCATCAGATAATTTTGACCAAATTGAAGGCATCTCCTGGCTTTTCATGTAACTGAATTATGGGTCAAAACATACGGAATGGCGAAGCAAGTCAGCACATTTTTTGCACAATTAGAAAATCATTTCAGATTATTATGCCATTGCATGGCGTACGTTAGTGTACCTAGCAATGTAAGTCACTTGCCTTGAAGCATTTTCTAAAGCAATGAACAGCAATTCAGGTTATTGATGTCATTGGATGTCAGATTAATGTACATAGAATGTAAGACATATCTCGATTTGAAGCATCTCCCAAAGCATTGAATAACATCTCAGGTTATTGATGACACTGGATGTCACATCAAGTGATGCAGTAAGCAAACACATATTTTCGAGGTAAATTCACCTCAAGTTGTCGATTACATCTAAAGAAAGGAGCCATTTCACATTTTTGATGTCATTGATTGCCAACTCGAGGGAACGATTATCTAAGCCATTACAAATCTTTTAAGTATCTCTTCTCATGTCACGTCAAGGGAATAATAATCTAAGTCATTACATATTTTTAAGCATAATCTCAAGTTATTGAATGTCACTTTTGAGCATTTCAACTTGCATTGAACGACACCGGATATCACGTGAAGCAGTGTAGTAATGTAAGCCATCAAATAGTTTTCAGGTATTTAAAAACTCTATCCAAGCTATCGGATTACATCTAGGAGCTATAGGAATGGTGGATGATGGAGTGAGTGCGGTGTTCAATCCTTTTTAAAAAAGATAGTTCCTACTCACAGTTACTAACTGTCTAGAGCTATATCATATTCTTGATGCCATTGGATGTCACGTCAAGAGAATGATATCTATGTCATCATATTTTTTGTAAGCATCTCATCTCTCACTGAACGACACCTCAGGATATTGATGTCATCGGTGTCATGTTCTTGATTTGATGTCACGTAAACCGAATGATATTACATATTTTTTAAGCATCTCATCTCTTGTCGTTGGATGTCACGTCAAATGAACAATAATGTAAGTCATTAAATATATTTTAAGTATTTCATCTAATGTCATTGGACATTGGATGTCACTTCAGAGAATTCTACCTCATTACATATTTTTAAGCACCTCTTCGCATGCCATTGGATGTCAATTTTTTAGGTCCCATCGAAACAGAATTCAGTGATACAATTTTGGGTAACATTGCACGTGTATACGCATGTTCCGTGTGTAGTCAGAGTGTGGTTGCAAGTTTCACAGTAAGGGAAATCGAATGTCTCAAGTTTAGGTTTTCTTTAAAGACCTTCCGCGCAGCCATTTGTAAAAGATTTTCAAGATCTTAGGTGTCATCCTTAAAACGTTGACAAATCCCAATCTATCTTCTAGCCTTAATGTGTCCACAAGATCATGTCATGTATCATTGTTGTTACTAAACAATTTTCGTACCCACTATCTTCTTTGATATATTTTATTTGTATTTTTAATTAATAATAACAATGGCAGAGAAAAATTCACGTCGCCCTGAGACATTTCTAAGGAATTGCCTCTGTAGTGTAGACGTGATATAGGCCTGGGGCACATTTCCAATTTTCAGTTGAGCAACTGTTTGATCAAAGTTGCATGTTTTCGGCCAAACTACAGCTACTAAAGAGCAACTAAAAAGTTTGTTTGCAACGTGTGGGCACACGTGGGGTTGGTGTGTGAAAGTGAATTAGTAGTTGCGAGATGGATTTCAGAGAATTGACTGCGTTTGTGCCCTTGAAAGGAAAAATTGAAAAGGCAAAAGTTTCTATCCAGTAATTGTGTATTTGCTGCCTGTTACTATATTCGGGCAAACCTTTATTATAAATTGCCGGTTTTTCCTGAATTAATTCAATGAATTTTTCTATCCAAGAAATGTCATGCTCTGGAATAAACTATAAATGTATTTCCGTGGAATAGATTATAATGCAATACATTATAATATTAATAAAAAATAATAAAAGTTCTCTTTTCTTCTCTCGTTCTCTCTTTAATAAAAACCCTCTGTTTTGTCGTAGGATTGTTTGTAAATATTGTAAATTTAGAATTTCACATGTACGCCCGCAAATATTTGAGAGCAAATGAGCCCACCATCAATCAGTCCAATATGTCACGAGGAGACTGGATGCAAATATAAAGATTGAGCGAGATCATTTGTTTTTCTTTGACAGGTTAATCTGGTGTACTTGCATATGTGCGCAAGTCCATAGCACTTCATATGACATAAACAGAGTCAAACAGTTGCTCAACTGAAAATTGCAAATGTACCCAGACCTTATTGCTGCAGGGCAGCCCCCTGCGGCGCAAAATCAGGCTGTTTTCAACAAAGACCTAGTGCTCTTTGACCTAGTGTGGCCTAAGCTTAAGTCGTCACAGCTTTTTTAAGCATCTCTTCTGGCGTTGAACTATACACAGGTTATTGATGTCATTGGGTATTACGCCGAGCAATGTAGTCATAAAAATATGTTTAACGATTACATCTAATGAAAAAAGCCATTCTTGATGCCATTGAGTGTCACGACACCTCGGAAGATTGAGGTCATTAAAAGTCATTTCATGTTCTTGATGCGATTGATGTCATGCCAAGGGAAAGATCATGTAGGTCATTACATATTTTTTAAGCATCTCATGTCATTGGATTTCACGTCAAGGAAATGATAATCTAAGTTGTCACATTTTCTATTAGCATCTCATCTCTCATTGAAAGACACCTCAGAATGTTGAGGTCATTAAAATCATTTCATGTTCCTGATGCAGTTGATGTCATTTCAAGGGAATGATCATCTAGGTCATTACGCATCTCATCTCATGTCATTGGTTTCATCAAAAGTCATTTCACGTTCTTGATGTGGTTGATGACATGTCAGGGGAATGATAATCTAAATCATTATATAATTTTTGAAGTATCTCATTGAACACCTATGTCATTGAAAGACATTTACTGCCACTGTAGGGAAATAGCAATTATGTTTTTGTCGACATTTTGTAGTTTGGATGTCGGGAAAAGCTGTATCAAGTTATTTATGAGATAGCAAGCTTTTTGAACTTAAGTTTTTAGATAGCCATCATTGTTTTTATAGTCACAGAAAGACATCTTATATTTTGATGCTAATGGATATATAAAAAGAAAGAAGTGAAATATCGATCTGATCCAGTTATATAAAATGGATAGTACTGTGACTGTCATACTCCCAGATCTTGTGACGACCGTATCTATCAACCAATGACATCAAAAACAACAAAAATAAAATTATATTAGGTACCATAAAAAAGGTCCATATACAATAAAACAGCAAATGAAATGTATCCGCTGCAAATTTATTCGGCATCACGTTTTATTTCAATGCCATCGACAGTATGAGGAAGATTTTATTTACTTCGTAAATAATATACTTTCATAATAAAAACAATTCATTTTCAATTGCAAGAAGAACTTGACAGGTCATTAATTTTGCTTGTAATGAAACATCAGGTTTGATTTCAGGGAAAATTATGATCTTTGTAAGATTAATGGAGTTCATTTTTTCTGGCAGTCCATGATATTGATCTTAATGAAAATCACTATAATGGATAAATTTCAGGCATACAATGAAATTGTACGACTTCTAATGATCAAGATAATGATATATTTAAAATACTAATAAGCTGATTAATGACAAAAATAACTTTGCCATTTCATGTTCCTGATTTCATGAAAGTCATGTCTAGCCCTAGCAACATAATTCAATTTTGAAGCTATGGAAGACATGTAAAGAGCTACATGGAAAATCTTTGCCCTTGGCACTCATCTCAACATTTTGATGCCATTAAAAAAATCAAAATAAAGTAATGGAAGTCATCAAAAGTAAATTAATGGAATCCATCTTTTGTATAAGATGTCATGGACGTCTTTCTGGATAAAAGTTAACTCAAGAGCTTCGGTGAAGAGGTCACAAGTTTTTGATACCGTCAAAAACTATTTCGTATGATCTAGTGCTGAAAATATGAACATAATATGTATCATTTTACTAATAACATGGAAGAAATATAAAGCCAATATTTCAGTTTTAGTTAATTTGTAAAATGCGCAGAAAACATTCTTTTCAATTAAATTCACATGGAAATGATAACTTTGTTTTGATTGATGAATAATTTGTGTATTAAGATCTTATGCATTTATAATAAAATGATACGTTGTTGCTTTTTGAATTAAGGGATTGAAGAACCTTTGATTAAATTTTAATTAAATTGAAATCTACGTCCTGACGGGATAGAATAAGCTATTCTGTTTCCTCTGTTACTCAAACCTCTGTTCGACTGACAAAATGCGCATTTCGATTTGGCTATTACAACGACAATTTTAATGTTCCAATCAAAATCCAATAAGGTGAGACGTACTGTTAATGATGCGTAAGAAGGTGGACTTGACACCACCCAAGATGTACTCACTCACTAATGAGAGTATTGCCATTCTGGAACGCATCTTGGACTGTATCCTAAGCTCGACTGATCTCTTTTGTGAAGGTTTGATCGGGGGAATCCCAAGCAGAAAGTCTTTGCACTCCAGGCACATCCCCACTCAGATTTTCCAGTCTCTCCCATCATTAAAGCTAAATTGCAGAAGCAGGAAAAAGAATACCTTTGAAAATGACCCTCAAACCTCTTTACAAGCGTTTTTGTGATTTACTCCTCGATTGGTTAGAAATGAGGACGCGTATTCACGGATTCCCGCAATCCTTTCTTTACAAGATCGTCTCGTTAGTGAACTTTTTTTTAGTCAAAAGTGTTACGGTTTAAATTATCTTATCAATCCTAAATCCGGGCAGTATAGTGATATAAGTTAGTTTATTTAAAATTTTTCGACAATCAGACAGTTACTAATCTACCGTCGTTACTAATCAGCCAGGATAGCATGTAAAAGGGAAAACCCGTACCATTCGGTTTTTCCTTATAACTTTTAGATAGAGATAAAGTTGTATATAATCCTTTTTATTATGCTTTTTTTTAACTAAAGGTCAATTTTTCATTATTACATTTTGTTTAAAAAATAAGCGTGAAAGATCGGAAAAAGAAGTACATACATAACAAAGCGCGGAGGGTCTGACGATGACCTCAGCTGATTGTGGGCCCCGGAACTCACGACATTATATTATGCATAAGTCGTTTAATCACTTGGTGATTACTTTTAAAACACTTTATTTAATGTTTGCCCTAGTAGAATGATATTCCCTCACTGGTAGCTTGGCTAGGAATGAGTTCTTTTAGATAATATAACCATTCAATTACTCTGGAGTGGGAGAATGCTGATTGCAATACTTGGAAGAGCACTTGCATCCTGGCACCATGCTGTCCTTTAACTTATATGTGTAATAATAATTCTGTCGCGGCTCTAGACTGCTATTCAACACAGTTTTCATTATATTACACAGTAATACTTTACATGCCGATTAGCATACGAAAAGAATCATTTTTAAGTAATGAATTTCCCGTCCCACCAGAAAAGAGATAAAACCCTAACCAAATTAGATGTGCTATAGTGAAACTAATTTTATAGTCATCAACAGCATCAAAAACACAATTTCAGTCTTCACTTATAACAGTGACATAAGTATTTCTCTTGAAGTAATCAGTATAAGTTATGAAATGTTTCTAATCAGCAATTTATATTGAAAACAAACATAATTATTTACTTGCACAATTTGTAAATCTTTGTCCAGTTTGATCGACCTTAATTCAAGTTTTTCCTCTTCAGTTTTCAATATAAACATTCCTAATCGTTAAATATAATTGTTATTCGGAGTGTGATTGTAAAATGAAAAATTACACTAATTTTTCACCTCAACCACACTTTATATAAAAATTATAAGACAATTTCAATAATCGCTTTCGTTAACTAGGATCAACTAAAAATATTTAGATTAATGCCGTCAAATATTTTAATTATTGTAAAATGATGTTGAAGGATACCATACCATAGGTAACACAGATGTCCTGGTAACTGTCATAAAAGTGAAATTCGATGGCACTCCATCAAGTCATATACAAAATCCTGTTGGGAGGTTGTGCGAGAAAATTGGTTCAATAAACGTCATCTCATACCGTTTATGTTTAGTGGTCTAATTGACCCAATTATGGATTTCAATTAATTATTCTTTTTATGTAAGGCCTTGGTTGATATGAAAAAGTTGTCACGAGCGGGATTCGAACCTACGACCTTCTGCTCAATACGGCGCTGCTTTAACTTGTGTGACTTCGAAGTCTACTTCTTTCCCGTGCAATCAAGACCTTACATCAAAATAGTAATTAATTGATATCTCATATGTTTTACATGAAGAAAGAAGCTAAATTTAAAAGCACCCACAATAAAAGATGAATCCTTAACTTTCTACAAAGAAACAAAGTACCTAGGAATACAGGCTCAAAAGTAGAAAAAACATAGGAAATGCATAAAGCCAAGGCACTGCTACAGAGATTACTCAGCGAAATCTGTGGAATAAACCATAGGATGGCGCATTGGTTATACACCACAAGGGACAGACATACATGTGGTGCTGTAGTATTTCGGCCAAAGATTAGAGCGTCTTTATACAACAGAAGAAATGCATACCTGTCCCAGTACAGCAATGTACAAAAGGTGGCTTTTGAGAATGCCAGCATACCCCTGCGATACAAGAATTTCTGGATAAGGGCTGATCTAAGAAGAAACCACCCCAAAATTTGTTAAGAATTAAAATGAACGAGCTAGCTACAACTATACGTGTCAAAATGAGAAAAACTACTCAACATTGAAAGATTCTTCAAATGTTCATAAAAAAAGTGCTTTGAAAAAAAGGTAGCTCCAAGTTTCAGGTTGGGGGTATTCTGTACACAGATGGATCGAAGATCTATTAGGGTGTATGTTTGGCGTAAAGGGTCGAACTGTTCCGTAGCTCTTAGATTGATCTCAACGAATTTCCAAGCAATACAATACAATACCAATACAAAGGTCCATGCAATACAACTTTTTACACAGGAGTTAACATAGAAAAATATTAAAGGTGCCTAGACAGTCCTAATGCAATAAAAGCCCTAAATGCAAATGCTCTCAAGTCCAAACTTCTCGGAGAGTGCCTAAATAGAATAATGGCTCTAGGGAAACATAACAAGGGAAATGGACATAAATAACAGGTTGACCGACTAGAACATAGACAAAAAAGAAGCAGCGTTCTAGCCCAGGGCATCAAGAACAGAACAAGGTGAATGTGCATAACTTGTTTATGTACTTAAGTTGGAACTTTGGAAAGAAAAGCTCAAGAATTGGGCAAAAGCTGTAGGTATTAGGCAAAATGGGAGATTTATAAATCCATGGGGGGCCGCGGTAGCCGAGTGGTTAGCGTGAGAGACTCTCGGCTAGTAGACCCCGCGGTCGCGGGTTCAATTCCCGCCGTCACCTCTGGCACTTATTTTCACGATACCCTTCCCCCCCCAAAAAAAAACAAACAAATACGCAATAAATAATTACAAAAAGTCTGGCTAGATATGCAAAGTTCATGAGGCCATTAAATTAAAAAAAAATATATATATACATATAATATCATATAATATATACATATATTCTTTTCCGCAGGTAGGATTCGAGGAAAATATACACATATTCTTTACTCCCAACTAAAAAAGATTGGCAAAACAAAAACAGAAACGTCCCGAAGAAACCAGAGACATCGGCATATATTTTTTGCGAACATGAAGCCAGGCTAACCAGGCCATTAGCAGGTTTCGGTACAGCCACATATGAAAGGCAATTCTCAAACCAAAAGGGAAACAGGAAGGGGAAAGCACTTAGGCTTTTGGGAAAAATGCTGTCTTCCTTAGGTGTCACAATTTGATCAGTTACGCGCAGGAAAAATAAAATAAATGTTATCACGTTTACTTTCAAAACTATATATGTACTACATAAGCAACTAAACTTACATAACTTACATTTAAATTCATTCGATTCGTCATTCTTCATAAAAAAATACAAATCGTCCTGCTGATTATTAATTATTATATAATTATTATAATACTGATTGATTATTCATTAAGAAAACAAAGCTATAACTTGTTGAAACATTTTTAATAGCTTGGGATTTTTTAAAATAAACTGAACGAAAGCAAAAACCCTGCGATAACAGGCGGACCAGGATGATCAGGGATCGAACTACGAATTCGGCAACTCACCCCCCCCCCCATGACCACGTTCATGTGGTAATAATATGATTTTATTTTGATTTTGACAGCATTGTTCCACCCTGATGAATGGTATCTATGGTTAAATTAACGTTCATCTTATGATTAATACTGCCAATTAATCAATATTGTACTATTATGTTTAAAGTGTAAATATGCAAATATACATGTAAAATAATCACTTTTAACATTTCACTTACCATAGAAATTATTCACCATTAGATAACAGTTCCTGTAAAAAATTTTATTGCAGTCATTTGATATTACAACTACAAATATTGTATGTTAAATTTGTCATTTGAGTCTTGTCGGAGAAGTTTCCCAGTGGCAACGCTCCTTTTATTTTATTTTTATTTTTTAAATTTGAGTTAGTTTATAATGATATTTATTTAATGGCTAACTTTGAGAATAATATTAATGTTTTCCTAAGGGCTTTTCAGTGCGTACAAAAATATTGAAGCTCTTTATCAAATAATCAAACGTAATCAAAGAGCCAGTTCAAACCTCGGAAAGTGTGCCAATCATCAACAATAAAAATGAATAAGATTCACTATGTAACTACAACTACCAAACACGTGTAAATCACAGATTTATCATGTTCAAGCAGATAGAAAAACCCATACGCGATAAGGTTTTTCCGAAAGAAATAAAAGACGGTGAAAAGTTTTTGTTTGCCTATAATAGATAAATTCGGGTAATACCCAACTCACAAGGACACCTTTAATACGTTTTCTCTAGTACCGCTAAAAATATGTGTAAAACTTCTAATCTGAGACATTGGGCACATAAAATAAACATTGACAATTTCGATAACACACAAATTTAGCAAAAAGTTAATTTCAAGATTTTATAAATAGAATGTTTTCTTTTACTTCTACTTATAGTTTTTTTTCTGTCAGACCAAAATATTTACAAAAATCATTGCTCAAAATTACCAAGTAATCGGCCACCTAGTAACTTTCTTATTGAATATATATTCATAATTTATAAAACGAAAAATAAATTGGCATGGGGCTTAAGAAATGAAGAAAGTTATACACATTGATCCATGTATGAAATATTTCTAAATTTTTGAAAATTTTATTTCTTCTCATTTCTTACTGATGTCCAATGGAGAAAATTGACAAAAACAACTGAAATTTTTTCGGACTATTTTATGTGTTTCTTGTAAAATCAAGTACAAAGTACAATAACCGATGGCTTTTTTTTTAATTATTTGCCTTGAAGCTTGATTTGTTTAAAAAATCACTAATTGCATTATAAAGTGATATAAAAAGAAGACGGGTCATCTCTAATTATTTTCAGGTCATTGTTCCGGAAAGCCAGGCAGAATGACATTTTGACTCACCTTCTCCTCAACAGTAAGGACGATGTCAATACAAATTATGGTTTTTCCGATGATAACAGAGCCAAAATTCAACTTAAAAAGCGAAGAGAAAGTTCGGCCAGGGAAACCCTCCACACCTCCGGGTTCAGAGAAGAGCCTACGTGTTTCGTGGCCCGTTCACGGCAGCAGCAATTAGTTGAAACTGGCTATCAGCCGACGACTCAGCAAGAGGCAGATCAACCTTTTAACTAAGAATTATCAGAAATTAGTAATTCGGGGGATAATGAGTTCTGGGTGAGTTCTCCGCGCCTAGATTTTTCGAATCAAATTTCATCTCGTTGTTTTCCTCAAAATGTATCATACATTTGTATAGTGACAGTGCAGGAATGGCTCGCCGTTAATGTACTTCAAAATACGGACTAAATTAGAACGGCCATAAAGAAATAATATAATTTAAAACTAATAATTATAATAATAAAATAAATAGGGGGTGTCTGTGGCCGCAAGGTTTAGTCGTTGACACGGCGCTCATCACTGTAAGGTAAAGGTCCCGTGTTCGAATCCAGCGACCCTGCATTCGAACCCGACGTACATACAAATGGGCTGTTTTACAAAAACACCCGGCACCGTAAGCGTTAAAAAAATTCTAGTGAATGTTTTTTCAAACCTTCATAATTAAATATTTTTTATTACAACTCATGAATTTTTGATCTCGCTTACCTTGACTTACATTAACATAAGACTGTTGGAATTCCTATAACAATAAAAATACATATATCATTGAACGTAAGAGCACGAGTGGGCGATTTCATAAAAAAAATTATTTACGCTGTATCTTGTATGGAACGGAAACCTAGAAAACAGGAAGGATTTCTCTACGAAAACAGGAAGGATTTCTCTACCCCATCGAGAAAGGACTAACACAGAGATATAAGCAGGAAACAGTGGACCAACTTTTTGGAACGAGGAAGATCCACTTCAGCTTGTAGCAGCTGTGAAACATAGACGCCACCACAGGCACATGCTTCATAATTATTATAACACTGTAAAATGACGTCAGTATAAAGAATAAGGTGTAGAGTTGATAAAGTTTACAAAAGAGAAAAATCTTTCACTTACAAGGTATAATAACTAATGTAACAACATTAGACAATAGAAAAGAATCATAATAGAAAAGAAAACTCCTTCTCGACACTTCAGCCCTTGGAAGACTCTGGTCTTCCCCACAATTCTCCTCCGTCGATCAATCTGCATCATTCTCCCATCGTTTTTTCTCGGTCTTACTCGCAGCTGTCAACCACCTGGTTTACACTTCTTCTTTACAGTCCCAGTTTGTACAGATTAGCCAGTGACAATCTATACAAACTGCGCTAATCATATTCCGGAGCACTTTTTTCGAAAAGCCTCAAAAAATATTCGTCGATCTTTCAAAACCTTAAGCAGTTCGATAGACTCTCAATGTCAAATTGCGGCTGAAAAATCAGGACCTGAAGATCTTCCCCAAAGCAAAGGAGCATATAAAAAAATTACTCTATAATTATAAAAGAGGCGAAGTCAACAAATCTTGGTTTACTGACGAAATGAAATCACTTATTACAAATAGAGATAAATTATTGAAAAAATAATCATATCCTGGGATATATATATATATATATATATA
>CM077102.1:32486183-32530977 GCA_039619505.1 Cimex hemipterus
ATATATATATATATATATATATATATATCTTAAATCACGATATAATAACTGGAGTTTAAAACAGTGGTTAGCGTGAGAGACTCTCGGCTAGTAGACCCCGCGGTCGCGAGTTCGATTCCCGCCGTCGCCTCTGGCCCTTTTTTCACGATACCCCACCCCCCCAAAAACAAACACTCAATAATAAATAATTACAGAAAATCTGGCTAGATAAGCAGTGTTCATGAGGCCATTAAGTAAAAAATAATATCATTCTCAAAGCCAATAATGGTCCAAAAACTACCTACATCAGCACATCAATTTTGACATATTTTGGAAAAAAAATTATGCAAACTCGCTAATGATTTTGCTCATATGTTTTGCAATCGCAACCAAACCCTCGCTGGCGCTATATTGAGAACGTTATATGTGACCTTGACTCAAAAATTTCTTCATGATTTGATAGCATCGGATCTGTGGATATCAAAATCCATGACTCAGCCCTATCTACAATCAGAGTAGTTAATGAACTCGATAATTAAAATGGGAATTTACCAGCGTATTTTAAGAATTTTTATAATAAAACCCATCTATAAGAAAGGACATAGACGACATAAAACAAGTACAGGCCAATTTCAATTCTTTCATGCTAATACATATATACATAAAACGAAAAAATAGCATGAAGCATCAACAATAATTGTGTGATCCAGGTCAATTGTGGTTTTCCATTCATCCCATTTCATCATCCCTAAGTTACAGGTAAGGGTATTTTACTATTGAAACTTCTGTACAATTTGACTGAACAAAACTGCTTTATTATACGTATCTCTGTAAATTATAGAATGGCATCACTATTCGCCTCTGTAAGTTGCTGGAATGCTGGAAAAAGGGTAATTCCAGTGAAAAAACGACCACATTTCAGAGCTAATTTAACTGGTAAACAAGGTACGGCAAAAATTACGGATCAGTTCATTGATCTTGCTAGAATTAATAGCGGAGTCCTTTAGGGCAGTGTTCTTGGACCTCTTTTGTTCAATATTTATGTCACTGAAATGAATAAAGCCGACAAGATGTTCTTGTATGCAGATGGCTCTGTACTTTTGTCGGTCCATATTGCTGAAATGCCTGCTATCTCAAAAGTCCAAACATTCTTGAATTAGATTTATACTTTGATCTCATGACCAAAAGTTAGTAATAAATACATACTGAGAAAAGAGCGGCCATGATTTTCAAGCAAGTACAAACTCATCTTGACCAGCCCGTTTTTGTTTTCCCAGTTCCAACTTAACCCAATGAGGAACACCTATAAATTATGACTATATTGAGGAAAGTGCAGTTTTTCCCACAACCCACTTTCCTCGGCGCCTCCTCGCACAACTCTTTTGTTGTGAGAATTGACTTAACAAAGCGGCTATACTTAGCTGGGCTAATGCTTCACATTCGCAAAGGATATGTGCCGATGTCTGTGGTTCTTCCTGACAAAATTGGCATGTTTCTGTCTCAGCTTTTTCCATTATGATGGTAGTTAGTTGGTAGTGTATACACATATTTTTCCCAAATCCTGCCTCCTGAGGGAGAAGAGTTCCTTCTCCTTCCTTCTTGAGAGATGTATAAATTTATAAGCTTTTTGTCCAGTGCTTGAGTTTTTCTTTCTCAAGTCCAGGCCAACAAATGGTGAGAGGGCCCCTTGTTATTAGTTGGACAGCCTGTCCATTTTTTGTACTTTTCATGTCCCGTAACCCCAGTATTAAGGTAATTTTGTGCATAGAGCCGTTAGGTATTAAAGGTATTCCCAGACAAGTTTAGATTTGAAAGCCTAAACATTTAGTGACTTTAACGCTGCCAGGGGCTTCTTAACTTATGTAAATTTGTGCACCTTTCAACTTTTTCTTTATTGGCTGCTGCTGTACAGAGCTGACATGCAAGGACCTCAGCTTGGAAATTTATTAGGATAGTCCAAGGTTTAGTTCGGCCTATCTTCCTTCTTCAACCCATACCTTATGTGACCCCTTGAAAGGGTCTATGAAAGTTGAGTTTTCTCTCATTTTTTCGGAGACCGTTACATCCAACTATTTATTTTAATTCCCTCCAGACTTTTGTGATGGCTTCTCCTTATATTTGCTTTATTTCCTTGTATCTCAGGAATCTGTTGGCACAAAGCCACCTTTTGAATTCCCTCCAAACTTTGTGATGGCTTCTCCTTAGATCTGCTTTATTTCCTTGTATCTCAGGAGTCTGTTGGCTCAAAGCCACCTTTTGTAAATAAATATGTAAAGGGGAAAGTCGAGTACGGTTTCCATTGCTGATCCTAATATCTTAACCAATAGTTACCATTATTAAAAGAACAATTGTTGATTCGAAATACTTTTTGAATTATTTTTTGGACAAAGCACTAAATGAAAAATGAATAACACCTTCCTATAACACATATTAACATAAATACAAAAACGTATGCAAAACGAAAAATGATTGAAACGTTAGGTAACATTAGATGAAAGTATATTAATTATTTAAACACGACTGGCATTAATAATGACGAAAGGAAAATCTCTGACCGTCCTGGTTTTACCCTTGAACTTTGACACGTGTTTCGGACGTCTTTGCTTCAGTTATTTCATAAGTATTACAGTTCTATATGAAATTCGAATAAATATGTCAACGACTTCAAAAGTATTGTTAAATTCATTGAATGGCAGGTATTTGTGACGTGTAATATTAACACTTTAACAAAAATAAGCTTATAGTAGATGATGGGATTTGGTAACCTAACCATCCCTCAAATAAGCGGTTTATTCACAAGTTACCATCTCGAAGAGTCTATTACCTTTTGTACAACAGAAAATATAGGAGGAATGGAAATAGTTTCTTTGGTGTTAGTTCGTTAAACTTATTTTACTTTAAACTTTTAACTTTATTTAATTAATGATAAATAATTAGCATTACAAAGGAAATTTCGATGAATGTCGTCGTATTAACAAACTAGTGTAACACACAACGATAATAGAATAACATGTTATTCTATCCTGTTTAATCTTGTCTGTTGATAGACAGCAATATGAAAAGCTGTGTTGTTACTGAAAGAAGCATCTGAAAAATAAATGTACATTACTGAAAGAACAAATGTTATTTTGTCACTTCGTTTGGAAGGTACTGACTGAAGATAGGGTGCTTAGTTCTAAAACGAAAAACCCGCATGCGGTAAATTTGTAATTATTGTGGTTCATCTTGGCAGAAAACGTCTTGAGCTGAAAATAAAAAGCCATTAAGCCGGTGAATTTGTACAGAATCGTAAAATCTTACTTTTTCAGCTATAGACAGGTTGTGATGTTCATGAACGTTGTCCCAGACGATTATGTTCGTTTTTCTAGCCTACAATGTTTTCATACGCGGGTTATTTGAGTAGATAAGTCATTATTAGAAAGTTAAAAGTATTCTATTCCGCTCACCTCGATGGTTGTGTCAGTACAGACTTTGAACACAACAACCGCTATTGAGAAGTAGAGAAATAGCCACCAAAAATAGACAAGAAAAAATGTTTGTGCCTCGATTTGTGGGAAGAATATCGACACGACAAATTTGAAAGGGCTTGTTATGCATTTTATATAGACGTAGGATATGATGAGAAGCAGCTGCAGTCCAAACGCTTCGTCCAATTTTGTCATCGCCTCGCACAAATCCCAATGGGAATTGCTGAGCGTGTCCAAAATCGATTCTTGTTGATTCGCCGATAATTTATCTTAAATAAACATAAAAACAGTTATTGTTTGAACAAAAATAATTTCATTTTAACAGCCAAAACGTGTACATCAACCAATAAAAATCTTAGCGTTTGATTTACAGGAAAATATTCCCCTAAAACCCCTCCCTCTTTTATGTGTATGTAAACTTATTTGGCATTGACCCATGTGAATATTTTTTATACTTTCTGGCCGTTTCTGAATCCCCTCCTCGACTTGTCACGGCCCTGGCTTTGACCTACATCTGACTTGTGGTTAGCATGCGGAGAAGATGAACAGCACATGACCTTTCGACGCTTGAAGTACGGTGTCCTCCTCGGGATGACATCGTTAATTCTGTGCGATCTCGTAACTGTCCGAAAGAAGAGGTGTTAAACAGTAAATTCTCATTACGCGGATCATATTACTATAAGTATTTTGAAATTTTGAGCAACGGCTAATGAAAATATAAAACTCTTATGATGTCTATATGGGATTTTCTCCACTGTGATTAAATGTTTATTCTTATTTAGAATAAATGAACAGTTTGTCAAACTCTAATGGGTTAAATGGTTAACAGGCTGGTCTCCCGTTGTTCTGATCTATAAACTACATAGCATACATTCACTCACAACACTTCATTCCGAAATCGTGAGATGCGATAATGTTAGATTATTGATGGTGGAGCGGCTTACCTGTTTTCCTTTTATTGTTGCTTTGTTTTAAAATATTATTTAACTTGTTATTCAACGAACGAAATAATGTAAAAATTTGGAGGACCAAGAGTACGAAAGTGAAAGCGCTTAAACTCAGGTACATTTGGGCGTAATGCTTAAACAGATGAATAAACAGAAGCGTCCCGCACTTCATAATTCTTATTGAAACTTCAAAGAGTGCCAAAAGTAACCACAGGATGTGAAACAGAATCAGAAAAACGGCATGATTTTTCTTCATGGTACCAGGGCTTTTGATTTGAAGATTTCTTTCCACTTTGTCCAAAATCGTCCCGATTCGGAATAATTTGTTTTGAACGACGATCATCCTGGACGCACACACCATATAGAAGATCGCTGTGCATAAGCTTTCCAGTATGTTGGAGTAAAAGTGCACCAAACTCTTTTTAAAAACCGAATTGACGTCCTCATAGATGGTATCGAAAATGATGGCCACACTAATTACTGCTATAACCGCCATCTTGCTTAAGACATGGCACGGTTTGTAACCCTCCTTTTTTCCGCTCGATCCGCAGTAAAGGGAAAGACCAAAGAATTTGAGCGAGTGTTCAAACAATTCACTGAGCATTTTTGGACGTACAATCGTTCTATCTTTTACCTCCACTCTTCCAAATTATACCAATACCATATAGCCAATAATGAGAATAAAATTGCCCAAGTATTATTGATTTTGTTCTTTGGTCATCAAGAAATGATTTGAAAATTTGATCTAGTTACACATCCTTGCTACTAAAAAATTGATAGTAATTTAAATTAATAGTAATTTATATTTTATACAAAATTTTATCCTCTATTACCTACAATCATTCCATTAGTTTGGTTTTATACCAGCCCAATCAACTTATACCAATTTACTATCATTTCAGAATTATACTTTGCTCAATGGATGAACAAATGCAGTGGATTATGCATACAGACTTTAGTAGTCTGCTATTTAATCCTCTTTTCAAAATTTAAACTATAAATGGTCTCGATACTTTTATACTGGCTACTTCGTAGAACTGAAATAGCTAAATGGGCCCTATTTCTCCTACACCGGGGGTTCCACAAGGACACCTTATTGGACCTTTTTTTAATGGTTTAATGGCTTTATATATTTCATTAATTATTTCATTTTACATACTTAAGGACGGGGAAAAAAAGGGCCAAGAGTGACGGTGAGAATCAAACCCATGGATTCGGCATACCGGGCCTCTTAGTTATTTATGTATGCAAATGTTTAATGGTTGATGACCTGAAAATATTTCACAATATCCAGTGTTACGATGAATGTATTTAACTCCAATATAATGCAGATCAACTGCAATTTTTGTATAATTAAAATAAACAATATTTTAGCATAAAAAATGCACCTCTCTTTCTAAAGAGCAGATAATAACCATTTTCTTGTAGAGTCTTTAAAAAAACATCTTTGAACATCTTTAGTTAGAGTTTTGCAAGTCATATCTGATACTGAACTATCATTTACCTCACAACATACATTACTAATAAAGTAGTAATTTTTCCTCCTGATTCTACATACTTAAGCAAAAAATCTCACAAGACAAAAGCTACGTAGCTTAAATTTATTCCCAGTCAAAACTTGCGTTACAGTGAAATTGTACCAGAGAGTTTTCTACCCTCCAACATACTAGAGAAAACTTATGAACATGAATACCCATTTAGAGCCAAACTTGAATTCTAAGTACAGGGGACCACATGAGATTAGGACCATTAGGAACCAAAATATTTTATCTATTCTGATTATAATTCTGATCTGAACAAAGCGTTCCAGTGGGCTAGATGAATAAATGAATAGTTATGTATCTATTTAAACTTAATTAGACCTTTTAAATAAATAAAACCAATGACTGTTGTCCTTTTTGTTTACTGTTAGCAGTATTGATAATTTCTTGATATTAGCAATATAACAACATTCAACAAGGATTTTGATTATTGTGTACATGGTGGGCGATGGAACTCCAAATATTTTATTATTTTAAAAAATACATACTGAGAAGTCAAATTTTTTAATAATAACAGAGAAACACCAAAAATTGGAGCATCCCAGCAAAATGCCTGTTGTTGTCAGGTTGCCTTGACAATAGGTCTGGAGTGTAACAAAAAAACGAAAGAGGCAGATAAGACTTAACTGGCAAATCCAGCCATCTGAAATCTAATTAAAAAATCATAGGGATCTGACCCATAGTAGAAGAGTCAATAAGCCATGCTAGGTTGATGCATGGACCAAAGTCCAAGTATCAGCTTGATGTGTCCCACCTAATTGAAGGATGTAATATTTTGGCTCCTTATAGAGTGTGTAGAAACATGGCAGCACTGAATCTTCTGTTCTAATTCTTGGAGGAACAATTGTTTTATGATATTATTTAGTTCATATATGTATTTAGTTGTCATAATTGACTGTATTAATTATTTGGATTGATTCTACTTTTATTCTGAGATCTTGGTTGAGATAAAATAGAAAGTGTCAACAGCAGGATTTGAACCTCGACCTTTGGCTATGAACAGAGATGAGGACTTGGTGTCCAAGTAAATTGAAGTCACAAAAGCACAAGTGGTTAGAACAATGGTGTGTTAGCCAAAGATCATGGGTTCAAATCCCGCTCGTGACCCTTGCTTTTTCATCTCAACGAACACCTTGGATTAAAAGTATAATTAATTAAAATTATTTATTAACATGAATGTAGACATTCATGAGAGGGTCGATAGTAGAATATTAAGCACCCCACAAACTCAGTTATATAATAGGTGAAATGGGTGTAGGTGTTTGATTTTAGGAACTGTTTGTGTTAGGGGTTGATAATGAAGTAAATGTTAATGTCCCCTGGAGCCCAACCTCGGTTGATGGACAGATAATACTTATATCTGTCCCTGGACTACCAACAATGGACTGCCAAGGAGTAATTCTTGAGGCCTACTGGTAATTTTATAACAAAAGCTAGAAGAAGTGACAGGCTCAACTCTGAACATGGGCAAAGATTTCATCTTATACAAATCAGTAATAACTTAATAGTGATAAACGTCAAAAACATTTTAAAACAATATTAGGTAAAGAACAATATATAATCAATAAAACAATAAACTTTAAATTTTTGAATATTACATATCAATATATTACTTTTCTCTTGTGATAAAATGACAACAATATGTACCAATTTGAAAAATCACTACTTGGTTCTATACTCAGTAAATTTTCAAAGCATGGATTCTGTTTGTGGAATGCATTTTTGTGCTTAATACACTTACTGCCTTACACAAGTACGCATTTGGATTTATCAGAAAATTTTCCTAGAAGCTTTCATGTTATAAATTTTCTAATTTTTACTGTAATTAAATTTATTTAGGCCATATTGGATTATGTGAAACAGTAGATTATTACTGAAAAAAGTTTAAAGGCTGAAACGTGATTGACATATCAAAACAGAAAAAATTTGAAGTCCAGGATCATCAGAAGCATCCCAACTACAGGTAATTACCCATTATTCTACAAGAAGTGTCTTGATTCACATGAAAAACCTGTCACTAATCAGATTATTTATATTTAAGGAGAGTAATACAAATTGTATGTTTACAGTTTATTGTAACAAACCTAAAAAGAATCTACAAATAATATACACAAGTGATATTCTTCATTGCTGGCTAGAACGGAATTTTTTATTTTTCTCGTTGTAATCTGGCCTGTTTAGCTGATATAATATTCTCTCCTCGATCCTGTTGACGGCATCAAGGGTTAACACGAGAGTTTCATGCTTAAGCATGCTATAAACATTTAAACCTGAAATAAATGTCATTCAGTTGAGGCAATTTAGGCTGGAGCTTTTTTCAACTCACCATAAACAGGCATGATATTCATGTGTTTTATTCTATCTGTTGCTGCTGTAATATTTTTAGGCATGTGATCATTCCTAAAGCAAAATAAATACATTGATTAATTAATTAATTATTGTATCAATTATTTCTGAACTCACTCGTCTACAAAAAGAACAGATACACCCCAATTTCTAGTTTTGACAAGATCTTCTAAATACTGTGGATCGTCGGTCGGCAATTCAATATTTTCGACGATATGCAAGTCATCCTTATGAAAACGAAAATGGTTAAATTATTTGTACAAATATAATAAAGCTTGGCATACAATGAACATTTGTAAATTTAAACTAATGGATATATTTTTTACTAAAAATTTATTGCTTGTTTAAAACTGACTTTAATTTACCTGTGCAAGTTTAATGGATAGCGTAGAAGTAAGACCTAGAACTCTTTTAAAGAAAGGCAGCATGGAGAAAAAAGATGTCGGGGATCTCGGTCCATGAATAACACCTCCTCCTCTGAAAAGGGGAGAACGAATGCTTCCGTGTCTTGCCCGACCAAGGCCTTTCTGAGGCCAAGGCTTCCTACCACCGCCTCGTACTTCATTACGGATTTTTGTATTTGCAAAACTCTAAACACAAAATGATTCAACAACAGGACATGGAATGAACAGAAAACACTTACAACACGCCTATAATTTCTTTGCCATTTGACATTTTCCTGTATCACGTCTATTCTCGGCATTACGCCGAACACATCCGGGTGTAGGTCAATAATTGACTTTTTCACTTCCTCTATCGTATCTAGGTTTTCGACCCACGCTTGCCTTGGAGGCTCATAATGGTTAAGAAAAGGCAAGTGCCTTGGTGGAAACTGGTTTGCTTGGACAAGTTCAGTCGACTCTGAAATAAAAAAAAAGTGCATTAAATTAATTATACATTTTGTTTATCATAAAGAAATAGTTTTGATTGTTTAGTTTGACCATTGCCTTCTACTAAACAAAACAATTATGAAAAAAAAAAAAAAAAAAAAAAAAAACTAAAACGATCACATCACCTGAAGCATATGTTGACCTCATCAAATTCTTACAAACATTTTAATGTTATAAAATATAGTCTGAAAGTGAAATCACCATTCAAACAATTTATTACCTTCAATCTTTTTATATCATATCTATTTATTATCTTGGTAACAAACTGACACCTTGTAAGGGCAGGTGTCACATTTGTACCCTTCAGACCAGAAGCAAAATTAACCACATGCAAGATTCTTGCATAACATGTGCTGTAAGATAATTTGATGCTTGATTTCTCACATCTTCTATTCTAAAAATGTCTTTAATATCTTCTATCGTAGACAAACAATCGGGTTGTGACAGCTTGCCAGGTATTTAATATGCCTTAATTTTCACGTGTACTAATACCCAGTTGAGGGAGGCGTTTTGTATCTATCTCGTAAGTTTTTTTTTGCTTTGCTCATCGGCCAGCCCTCTTAGACCAGGGAAATGGCTCTGGTCCCTCCACCACCACTGGCACCCAACCTAGCACAGGCGTCCAGAGGATTACATGGAGTTTTTTTTCCAGGTGTTTTAGAGGGAATGAGGGTAAAAATAAATATAGTACTACTTTATATTCCCCATCCCCCCCTCTGCCTGGCACCCAGCATATCTCGCCCAAAAGACACCTGATATGGCGACACCCCACCCTACCCTCAGAATCAACCTGATGCATAGTTACATGTAAATGTCCAGATTTAGTTGAATTACTTTTATGTCCAAATCATTGTTAGTATTTATAAAATAAAATTGTCATGCTAAAATTCATCGGAAGGGGAATCTTTTCTTAAAGAGTGTTAAAAAGTTCTTTCCTACACACAGAATAAATTGAACACGATAGAACCTCCTGGGTCTATGAATTCGAAAAAACCAAGATGTGGATTGAATACAAGGTTTTTACCTTTGTTTTGTTTGGAATGGTGTACTCAATTTGCAACTTTTTTTTTCAAGAGAGCTCAATTAAGGGCACAAAAGTTATTACTTTTTCCTAAAATTTGCTTTGTTTTGCTAACCAACCAACCTATTATTGTGATGGTTTATATCATGAGCTTTTACCACATGAGATATATAATTGTATCACGATCAAAGGATATGTATACATCGTGATGTAGTTGTTTTACATCTAGGATGATTGGGTCATGGAGAAAATTAGAGCTCTGCAGTACCATTAAGACACTGAGACTGTCTCAAATGACAAACGCTTGCATTGGAGCCTTACTTTCTGTAAATTTGAGTCCTTCTCTTATGGCATCATCTTACAATGAAAAATGGAGGGAGTCTATCTGAGTTGACTGATGTCTGACCAAGATAACTGCACAAATACTATTGTGGGATATAAAACTATGATGTATACCACCAGAGACTCTGAGCCCCTGGTTAAAAGACAATGTTGAAGAGCATTATTCTACACACACACACACACACGCACGCACACACACACACACACACAAATGTATATACAAATGTCAACCAACCAAACAGTCTTGCCTAAACAGAGTTCATTCATTCACATGAGTATACATAGTTAAAGAAATTAATTTTGCAATTCAAAGCCAAACTTAAGCTGATGTTGGTTGCTAAATTCATGTATTTTTATTTTATATTTTAAATCCTTTGTTTAGATTGAATGAACAGTTCCCACAATGGTGTAAACTTTCATTTGAAAAATACTGTACTGTAATTCTTGAGTTCCAAATATATTTGTATACTTACACTACTTTCTTTGACAAAAGGAAAGTTTTCCTTCGTTCCCACTCTTTTTTAATACAAAAATGTAAGCTCAACACAAAACAGTTTTTGAAAAACATCAGTGAAATAGTGGCAAACCTTTTAAATTAAAGTAATAATGGGCTAAATTAATTACCACAATGTTTTGTAACTATAAATTTTAATCAACAACTCAACATTTTATATTTGGTTATTTACTGAGACTTATATATATTTTAACTCAGTTAGTCCTACTTTTTATTACTGCTGTACGTACGTAACGGTTTTACATTGAAACAACTAGTTTTTATCAAGTCCGAGGATGTCCACTTATGTAAAATCTCTTGTTTTAAATATTTTTTAAATTTATTTTTAATTCGTATTCGATATATTCGTAAAGTTCTTTATTATGAAGATATTCGTCAATTTAGGATTTTCCAATAAAAAAATGCCTACAACTTGTCAAATTTCATAAAACATAAAAACTTCATCTAATATGCTTTTCTCGCTTTGTAAAATAATATTAATATTTTTATCTTTCAGTAACACACCCTACATACATGATACATTCTGCGATGATTATTGTTTAAACTTCGATCCCATCCAGCATTTTTTACTAACCGGTCAAACAAGTGTCATTTTTATTTCTAACCCTCCCCCCCTTTAAATTTACCTTAGCTCACATTTTTGAAAATTCAATTGTTATTTTTCATCTCTACTAGAACGTTATTTAAATACCTGGTTATATCAACGTAAAGCATATTAGATGAAAAAGTTTTTGTGAAATTTGACAAGTTGTAGGTATTTTTCTGTAACCTCAGTAGAACGTGCAATAATGACTAAAATTTTAAATGTTGTAATTTTGATATGCTCTAACTGATATTAGCTAACATATCATTCAGATTATTGCAAATACAAGTATCTTATAGCAAATTTAGCGTTCTTTCAAATGATGTAATTGGATTTTTTGTAGCCTCAAAATTTTAGAAGTTGAAGCGTTTTTATGTGGTAAGGTAGTGAAAAGTTGCAAAAAACCTAAATTGACGAATATCTTCAAAATAGAGAACTTCCCGAAAACTTTCTCCTTGACATTTTTTGCTCCAAACAAAGAAGTAGAATAGATTCCCTTAGTTTCGTCAGAAGGAACTTGGGACACCCAGTATATAGCCATTCTTGAGTTTTTCAAGTAATGTTTGTGGCTGTTGTTTTGCTGGAAACAGAACGTCCTTTCTATATTAAATTTAATAGTGATTTCCTTTAAATTCTGTTTTAGAATGATTTAGTTGTATTGTATTCTTAACTGTTATGTATTACCCCGGCTTACGCCACAATTTTTTTTTCCCATCAGACCCTGGGAAATTAAATTTGCTCTCAGAAGTGAAATTAGTTTCCCAAAATGCTTACTTCAATGCTCATTAGGAAACTGGAGGCGTTTAACCCTGTTCTTCTAGCTTAAAAAGGGTTTCTTTCTGGAATTAGGCCTTGTTTTAACTGGAATGTTATAATCCTGATACAGAATACCTGCAATTTCAGGTCACTTGTTTGAGACCGGCACAGTTTTGAATGGTGTTTAATTTTTCTAGCTGGCCTAAACGGCTTTAGCATTACTGAGCTCCTTAACCGGGAGATGATGTAATGAATATTCATGTTTCCCAAGTGGGCCACATTTTCCACATTGAAGGCTAATATCGTACTATGCCAACATATTGCTGTAAGATAATATAGCACAGAGTAAAAATCAGGCTGTTGACTTTGGGACTTTGAACTTTGAAAGCTAAAAGTATGTCTAGGTGTCTGGAACTTTTTGCCTCTCAATTAGCGTATTCAAATTATATTTTTTAATATTCAAAACCCTTTAAATAATATGTTAAGATTTACGTAAATAATGTTTTTTACATTTGCATTCAATGACCTATAAGAAATTTGGAGCTTATATTTTAAACACACCTGCAGGTAATCGGTAGGTATTATTGCAGGTAACGGTTATTATAGGTATAGAACAAGTATGTGGTCCAATGAACAAAACTTATAAGTTTACCTAAACTGCCTCGAAGGCAAACTTATAAAACTTTTGTTCATTGGATCACATCTAGAAGAAACCAATAGATATTCAGAGTTTTTACTGATTGTTGGTGGGCCTGAAAGTTTTGTTCAGATATTTGGCTCATGTTGACCCTAGGTGTTATGAGTGTATTATTTGCCATTCTATTTATGTTTTAATCCTCAAAAATTCTTCCTCGTTTATTATTCTTTTTACAAACCTCGTTTTAATTTGGCGAAGAGGGTTTAAACCGAGTTTTTCTTCCATTTTAGCTATGAGGCATGCTAATTCATGTGATCTCCAAGAAATTAACTTGGAAAATAGAACTTAACTCTGTTCCTTTTTAAAATAAATAATTAAACAAATAATACCTTTCAAAGCGGTGCTTAAATCAGAAGAAAACCTGCTCAACGTCAGCAAAAATGAGTTTCCTCTCGCTAAAATTCTAGATGTCATGTTTTTACACGTTCCGTCTAATTGTTAAAGACCATGGAACTTAAAAGTTAAAATAAACCTAAACAAAACCAACAAAAATTGTAAGGTTACACTTTTGTTGGCAGGAGTGTCGGAGTGTGGGCATACAAATAAAACAAAATTTAAAATTACCTTCTCACAATAAATTTATGAGATGGTTCTACATTATTATATTCATTTTGCGCAGTTGCAGTTGCATAGAATAATATAACAAGTAATCAAGTTTTCTCAGTCGATAATTGATTTTTATCCAATTTAATTGCATTATATAATAATATATGAAAGTTTATCGATATATACCATCTCATATGTTGAAATTTAATTTTTCTCCGTCACATATCGCAATTTCTTATCAGTAACGGACTGTACAAACAATGAAGGTACTTTATTCTTTATTATGTTTTAATTATTACAATACCATAATACTTAAAATAATATGCATAAATTACATAATATATAAATTACTTGTTAAAACGTTTTTTTTTTTTTTTTTACTTTAAAGTAGTTGGTTATTTTTTTTGTTGTTTAAAAAAAGTTTTAATTCTTTTTAGTGGCTACAGTAACCGAGGATGGACAGTTTGCCCCCAGAGCTGATACAAGAAGTCGCTCTCTATCTGCCTCCTCGGGACATCATCAATTGCTCGTTGGTATGCAAGCAGTGGAGCGAAGCACTGAACATAGACAAAATATGGAAAAGGGTCACTTGTCAAGTTTTCGGCGTGGACTGTTCCAAAGACTGGTCCCGTAAGCATTTGCCAAAAAGTATTCCAGCAGAGTTTTGCAAGTGGCGGCGATTGTTTTTAGTAAATTGCCAACTCTGTCGCAACTGGAGGAATTGGCCCGTGAAAGATTCCATAGACCGAGAAACGGGGGTTCTCGATTTATGCTTTATCAATCTGTCTTTTAACGATGAGGACTTAATTATATTGTACAGTAAAGAAAAACATTTAGATTATGTAATGTATATTTGGAATATAAATGGTGAACAGCCTGTTCTTTATCAAAAGATATCAGGTGGATTGATAGATGAAGTGGTCGTTAGTTTTTTCCAGTTGAATCATCACACTCTTATTATCCTTCAAGAAGCCATATTTCATATTTTTAAAAAAGGCTCAGATTCTATGTACAGACTCAGTACAAGATTCATTATCAATCTTAACATTCAATTTGATCATATTTCTGAGTGGGTTTCTTTGATAGGTAAGCACAAAATTCGTTCAGTTGCTAGTTACTGCAACGAAAATTATTTCATAGCTTCTTCAGTAAAGGATAAACAAGAACAATCTATTTTTATTTATAATTTTGATAAAGATTGCTCGACTTCTCTTTTAGGTTTTGAAGATTCTGAATTATGCGGTCTGTTTTGGACAAAGGCTTACATAAAAAGAAACGGTAGCAATCCTTTGCTGATATGCATTGATCTTTCAACGCTAAAAACAAAATTTACATTGCCTTATTCTAAATATAAAGATATTCATTGTAAACATAAGTACATAATTTTTATAGACCCGGATATCGATGTTTTAGAATTATGGGATAGCTTCAATGGCACATTTGTTAAATGCCTTCCGTATCAGGGTCAAATAATGAACTTTACCAGCTCGGGAGAGTTTTTCTACACGGTCTGTCGTAACGACTTAGGCGAGGTGAGGGTATACGATGAAAACAATAATCAAGTCAGCTGCTTGAGAGTTAGCTATGGCTTCATCAGCTTTTCTTTCTTATGGTCTCGCTTTGCAGTCGTACGAGGTGTCATTCAAAGCACCGGCTACCAACCATTTTACTCATACTTTGAGCTTTGGGACTTTGGCGCATTGGTTGCTAAAAAGTTGCATACTGTTCGTGATACCTCTTTAAAACTGTTTATCAATAAGTCTAAAACAAAAGCAATTGTTGTAAAATTTAAGGCAGGCTGTGATATTGAATGTATAGAGATTGTTAATTTTTTGTCAAATTTTAATTAATTATAGTCGAATTTTTGTTAAATTTTAATTAATTATAGTCGACTTTTTGTCAAATTTTAATTAATGATGGTTGAATTTTTGTCACATTTTCATAAATGACACTGTTGAGTTTTATCAAATTTTAATAAATATGTTTAGTTTTATCAAATTCAAATAAATAGTTGTTGAATTTGATGAAATTTTAAATTGATTGTTGAGTTTTGTCAAATTTTAGTATATAATTGTTGAGTTTTATCAAATTCTAATAAATAATTGTTGAATTTTATGAAATTTTAATAAATGATTGTTGAGTTTTGTCAAATTTTAATAAATGACTGTTGAGTTTTATCAATTTTAATACATAATTGTTTAGTTTTATAAAATTCTAATAAATAATTATTGAATTTTATGAAATTTTAATAAATGATTGTTGAGTTTTGTCAAATTTTAATAAATGATTGTTGAATTTGATCAAATTCCAATAAATGATTGTTGAATTGTTAAATTTTAATTATTGTTACATTTTAATTTGTATAACGTGTTAAATTGTTGTTAAAATTTGAATTCATTTTAGTTCTAGTTTAAATTTTATGATTGTTGTATGATATTAAAGCAAACTTTTGTACAAAAAAATCAAAATATTTTAATACATTACAGCTGTTTAAACTGTTGGTGACATTTGTTTAGATGTATAATTCATGATTCATAATAAAAATATTGTTGTAATTTGTTTGAAATTATAATGGGGTTTCAAACATTACTTCAGTCAACAATTATTAAACTATATTTGTCATGAGTTAATTTATAAAAATCTGTCAGATGATGAAACAGATTTTTATGATTATATCAATTGAATATATAATATAAAAAAAAAAATATTTCCAAACAATAAAATACAAACAAATGTATTAAAGTTAGTATCAATAAATAAATTGTTCTTAATTAATCAACGAACAATTAACATGACAAAAATTTAAGCCAGTCTTTTTACATTTTATTATTGGGCTGTTTTGAAATATGCTGTTTTTATTTCTAATTGGCTAAGAATAAACAGGAATATGTTTAAAAAAAATATTTTCAGAAATAAATATTTTATTGAATCTATGCAAGTTATATTATAACAACCTATATATACTTTAATTTGTACGAAAATAAATACATACAGTAAATTGTAATATTACAATTGACAGCACTTAATCCTTTAAACATTGTAACTTGTAAACACTTACACAACTATCTGTCAACTATTAATTTTACAAAACATAACTTGTTAATAAAACATATTAGTCTCAACTCTTCCTAACGAATGAATAGTAGTTAATATTTTGATTAGCTTTAATAACAATTGCACATTACCCTTCGATGTACAATTATTAACATACCTTTGGTTTAAGAGTTTTGTACAGGTACATAATACTGAATTTTTTTCAGGCTCTCTTTCTCTCTGCCGTTTGTATATTAATTTTTTTAATAAATCCATATTTCTGAAGTAAACACCATCAGAGTTGTTTGTTTACATTGTGTGGCCTGGAAATAAAGAATTAAACAAATGGAATGAAATACTTGTTCTTCAGCATTGTTTTAAAATACTAATCTATTTATATTAAAAAAGTTGAAATTATATTTTCCAGAAAAAATGTGATATAAGTAAAATGAATTTACCTGTTTGTTGTAAATTTGTTGATTGGGCCAGGACTGACACTCGAAATCTTTGTCGGGAAATTTATGCAAGAAAGGGGTCTCGGTAGTTGTGACTGTTTTCGAACAACTCTGCTCCCTTCGGTTGTTTGATTCCAGTTTCCTTTCTGGATATTCTTGTTGAGATCGACGACTTCGAGGCTGTGCCTCTTGTCTACAGACTTTGCGTTGTTGTTAATGCTGTTCCTGTTTTCAATGTTCTTAGCCACTCGTAGTACGGGGATACTTCTCGATGGTTTTTTAATAGGTGTATGCTGGCCCATGTTGACAGTGGCAGTTTTTGGTTTCGGTATGATCTTCACTCCGGCATCGATTAGAAATTCCATGCTGTCAAGTGATACAGGTGCCTCTCTGAAATGCAAAACAAGCCAATGGTGCTAATATAAATCTCATCAGCCATAACCAGCCTCAATGCCCAGATTTAATGTGTTCTTACTCAATTAACTATTCAGAAAGTTTAAACCAATAAATTTTAAAATCTTCCTTGCTGGAATTTTAAATAAACTTAAATAATGTCAGCAGTGATACTTTAACTATTTAATTGTATTTTAAAGAAAACTCAATAAAAACTTTTAAATAAACAGAATATTTTTATAATTTTAATTTTAAAATATTGTGTTTGATCATCTCTAATCATCCTGATCATTATATTCACACCACTTGCATGTCTTTGAATTTGATATATGATATGAATTTTATTACTCATGATCTGCAGTTACATTAAAACATAATTACAAATAAAACAAAATAGGCTTTTTATTAATTTATTTTCTTTTGTTCTACCTTCGCCCAGTTGAACTATAACTAGTGACAGACGGAGATCTGCTAGAGGATGGAGACTGAGATTGGCTATTAGCAGCACCTTTTCTCGGTGAAGCTAAAAAATATAAAACATTAATCAATTTTAAAAAATACCCTTGATATATGAAAATAAAAAGGTACAACTCACAATTTGGTTGACCTTTTGAAGGTGTTCCTGCTGGTGCACGAGCTGCACTAGGATTAGCAGCTGCAGGAGCTTGTGCTTGCCCTTGCCCTGATTTGGTTTCTACTGCTCGTGTAGCTTGTGCTGACAAAAACATATGTAACAGTAAGCAGTGTAAATTTTAAGAATTGTACTTTAATGGTATTGAACTTTAATACCTCCAAACTGTGGAGTTTTGTCATTGCGTAACTCATTCGACAGCAATTTTTTTTCTTCTTCAAATTTTTTCCCATCATTTGGAAATATCTAGACAACAAAGCATATAAAAATTTATTCTATTGACTAACTTTAGAACAAAAAAAATAAATGGTTTGGGTAGAAAACAAATTGTTTTCTTGACTTACTTTCATATCTACAGTATCCATTTGTATTTTAACTTTTCCAATCTGACCCTGAATCTCTTTATCCTTGTCTTCGGAAAGTTTTGAGAAAGCACTATCCACAAGCGTTGCCATCTTTTTTTCTGTAGGCTGCTTCACCATCTGCTTTAACCTCGGGAGCATCATGAGCATTGCCCAACGTATATTGGGAACAGGATCATCTTGAAATAAAATTACAATAAGGGAAAAAACTATTTAGGGTAAAAACACTTGTAAAGTAAAAACTGACCGACTAATTGCAAAGTACGAAAAAAGAAATGCTCCTTAAAGTAAGCCATGGAGAAAAGGTCAAAAATAATGTAACATGATCTGATGTAGAACATTCTGTTGTAAAAGCTGTTACTTTGACAAAATTCTGAAATAGAATCACTTCTAAAATAGTATAACAGACCATAAATATATTTTCTGTTTGATACCAACCATTAAGAATTCGATTTCTGATTTCTGTTTTCTGTTGAGCCTTTGGAAAATATCGCAGATAAGTTAGAAGTAGTCTCATAACTGCGAGTCTAATAGGAACAACCCTCTGTAAATAAGAATGTAATTTATTACGGAAAGTCAATAAATAAAGGAAATTATAAATAAAACAATTTACAGTTCCGTGGAGTCTTTTGAACAACAATGTCACAAAGTTGTTGAACAGACTGTCTGGTGAGTTTATTTTGTGGAGCATTGTAATTTGATCCATGAATGAAGAATACAGCCTCCAGTTGTGCCATGATGAAATAAGCCCTTCGCATTTTAACAGGGCTTTTGAGAGATCCATTATAGTTTCCTGAAATTGTTACACAAATCATAATGAATGTTTTAAATAGAAATATTGGAATGATGCAACATCAAACTTGGGTGATGGTCAAAGCAAGTCGAAACGCTATCAAAAATGGAAAAATAAAATAAAAAGAACATAGGTCTATTTATCAACATATCCAGTATGAAGATCAAACTAGCACCCAATAATTGTATTGTGCTGTTAAGTGCAAAACCAGGCAATAAATTGCTAGTTAAATTTGAATATATCATTAAATCATTTTCAAATGTTTTGTTAAATTTTCTTTCAAACCATCATAATTAAATATTTTTATTAAAATCCGTGAATTTCTGGTTTATTTAATTTGGTTTATATTATAATAAGTACATTGTAATTAATAAAATCATGAAAATTCATATAGTTTGAAATAAACAATAAATAAAAATTTAATTAACTTTAATCTTCAAAATTGTTTGAAACAATGTAATTTTTTAATGTGTAGTAGTATTTAGTGAGTGGTATTTAATGATTATTTAGAGATCGTGATATGCGATCTGTTGTAATGTAGGTTCAGAAAAACTTGTTCTTTACCATGACGTTTACTGTTAGATCAATTTCAGGGCCTCAGTTTTACAAAACTTTTTAGATTACAAATAAATATAAAATGTGAAAATGGATTTATACAATGATGTACACCGTATAGAAATTTTAGGTTTAATCAAAGTATTTCTACTCATCAAACACGTACTTCGAGTGTACATTGTATAAATTTATTTTCACATCTTACATGTATTTGTACACTCAAACCATGTTTGTAAATCCCAGGCTCTGAAGTTGACCTAATAAATAAAAATCGAAACGGCATGATAAAGAAAGTGTTTTTCTAAACCTACATCACACCAGACCACATCTCACGATCTCCAAATTATCGTGAATTTTTAAATTTTCAATAGTAAAATGATAACGATCATTGTTTTAACTTTTGGCATTTTATATCAAAATATATTTGACTCTTCTTAATTTAGAATTTGATAATTTGACTTTGATGATAATACAAACTCCTTAGCAAGTCACTAAAAAAATTCTGTGTATTTTGGTTCACTTGGTAAACTGAAATATTTTTTGTATATTTATTTTTGCACAAATCGAAACAAGCCAATTCCCATCTTTTTGCACTTGTTTGTTATATTCCTCTAAATATCCATGTATTATTTACTTCCTTATAGCCTATAGTTTCTTTGAATATTATCTATTTGTTATGCCCTGTGGTCAGTGTTTTGTCAATGCGTTCTCAGCATTGGCCACTTTGGAAAATCATTTTAACAAAGGATGCCAGGTTGCATTGAAACGAAAACTGCTTCAAGATTTATAATGCATAAATAGTTCAATTTCACATTTGATCTATTTTCGCATTTTCATTATTTTTTACTGTTTTATATATGTACAATTTAAATAATAATTTGGAAAAATGCATATCAACCCAATTTTTTTTTTCTTTCCTCTTGATAATTTCAATTATTTTTGTGGTACTTTGGGTTTTGAAATATCAAAATTCAACTGTATATCCGTTGGTAAAAGAGCGATGCAATGCACTCTCAAAGTGGAATGGGAGTAATGAGTTGCGAGCCTCCCGGAAAACCTAATGCCTAATAGAAAGATGTACCATTTGTTCCTGTCACGAGGGGAGGGGGTGCTCTGGTTAATTTTTTTAAACTTTTCAATATTTTGATTGTTGATTTTATTAAATATAGACAATATGTAAATTATGGCAAAATATGATCGTTATGTAAAATTCTCTAAATATTTATTTACAAATAAATAAACTATAATTTATTTGCAGAATAAAATAGTATGAGGTGGGTATAGCGATTCACTTCTTACAAATGGTTTATTTGCTTCTAAATTACCTACAAGTTTCATAAAAGTATGTGAGGCTCAGACAAAACGTGAATACATAGAAATCCGGCCCCACAGATTCAATAAAAATAAAAATAGTAGTTTTAGTTCAGGTCCTGAGAATTCGGGGCTGAACATATTTAAAAAAAATTCAAATAACCTAGTAATAATAATTGTTACCTATAGTAATAAAAAATTATAATTATAATAATTAAAAATAATAGTATTCTAAAAAGTAATGTAAGCTTAAGAGCCAAGAGATTAAATTATGAAGAAAAACTAATCAAGAGTGGTTGTACCTTACATAATTAGAATAGCGACAAATTAACCTTCTAATTAGTCTAATAAACATTATCCTGTTATTTCTTATGTAGAAATGTGTGATGATTGGTGACTGTTAGTCGATAATTATTCAGAAATTGTGCGATACGGTCTGGTGTGAAGATCTTTATTGAGATAATCAAAGATCGAAATGTTGGCACGATAAAGAAAATGTTTTCCTGAAACCTACTACACACCAGACTGCATCGCACAATTTCTGAATAATTATTTCTTATATACACTAATGGCATGTAAGGAAAAAAAATTAAGAACATTGATTACTTACTTTTGTTGTCGCCTCAGTTTTGTACACTCCAGTTTTAATAAAATTATCTATAATTATGTTGATGTTAGGTACGAAAGCTTCAAGGACTTCATCACCTTCATCATACATCAACTGTAGGAAATCATGCTTGAGTAAATAGTTGTATTTACCAAGATTTATACAAATCTATGCACATACACCAAAAAATAAAATAAATAAACAAATTGTTCGTTTTTTTAAATATATGAATTAGAAGTGGCACATACTTCACCCATCCCCTGGGCGATCGTTTTCCTGACCATATAATAAGGATCAGTTGTCAGATCAGACAAGATTACATGAATCATTTCCACAAAGGTAGAACTGTTCTCGTCATATGCAAATTTGCACATTGCTGGCAAATTCATGGCACAGTTCTTCCTGCATATGACAAATTTCTCAGGTGTTAGGCTTGAGAGGTTGAGCTGAAATTATTATATTTTTTATTTATTATATTAGTTTGGATGGAGTTTTGGATAAGAATAAAGTGAACATTTTTCATACCTGCACAAGACCATCGAGTGGAGATCTTTCAACCTTCTTACTATGAGACATGCCTATTGCTCCCAAAACTACAAAATATTTAACGAACAACTCCTTATCCTGACCTAAGGCCTCTGAAAACAATCTTGTGGTAATTAATTAAATGAATTCTTACGTTACCAACCAACTTACTGTCAATTCCAAGACACATTTTTCCAAAATATTCTGAAATAGCAGGAATAAGATTATCGTCTATTTTAAAGCCATAGTTTACCAGCTGCTTAATAAGAGGAACCATAGTGGATTTAACAACGTCTGAAAATACACAATTATTCTATTGTATGTGTTTTACTTGCAAATTTTGTACCTAATTATTGAAAATGATACATACCGATACCAACTACATTTAAGACTTCAACGACAGTGATAAATGCCGATTCTCGCACCTTCAGAAGTTCATCCGCTGCGAGTTCAATTAGAGAACTAAGAACTGTTGTTTTGTTTGGTTCGTGTCTCAGTTGAGGGAGGACTTTCTGAAGCTGGCGGCATATTGTAGCTCTGACATCACCATCAACGTCTTGACAAAGCGATATTATCGTCGGAAGTAGTTCTTTCTTCAAGCTGCAACACCACATTGTCTTAGAAATTTTAATCCATTCAAAATGTGAACACATACTTTGATACGTCGTATCTCAGTGCCATTTCTCCCAACAGATGGCAACTAGAAATGCGGACGTTTACAGACCGGCCCATCTGAGATCTGGACACTGCTACAGGGCCAATCTAAAACAAATTCAACTAAGAATTAATTCAGAAAATGCTTTATTTAAAAAGTTTATAAAACATTAAACTTACCTGACGTCGAAGGACATCAAGTGGTAACAGTTTGATAGCTTCTAATAATGTTTCTGTCCATGCGTTTACGACAACTGTATCAAAGAAAATTAAGATATAAATAAGTTTAAAAAAATTATCAAAAATAGTTACAAACAAAAAAGTACTAACTCAAATCTCTGTTGTCCATTGAACTTAGGATAGTTGGTAAAAATGTGTTTACAAAACTGTCCATCGGAATGAGACGGTCCTTCAGTATAGTGAGGACAGTTCGGCTTGCAACTACCTGGTACTCGGTACTTCCACCTACCAAAGACTGGAGAGAGGAAAAAAATAACCAGAAGTTTATAAGTTAAATGTATCATAAGACACCTTGTAGAGTTAAACTCACCTGCTGCATTTTTGGCACTATTGATTGCATACATCCTACTTGATCTTCGACCAATAACTCAGGAATGGATTGTACAATGCTTAGTCTCTGAACTTCTTCCCCAACACTTTAACAAGAAAACATTGCTTAGAAACTACCCACCGTTAAAAGTTAAAAGTCTATATTAAGAGTATTATTGTTAAATATGTGATTTTCATTTCTGTCTTATATAACTTAGAATTTGAACAATTAAGACAAACTCTTGTAGAAGTAGTTTAGTCATTCAATTACAACATCATCAGTTTCATTCGAGAATAGCGATGACTTTTGATAAGACATACTGGCAATGATTATGATGACATTCTAGTGCTTGATTTCATGGCAAATTACATCATATGGTACATCTTGCTGTGTTCATCTAGCACATAAATAAACTTTACATGCCAAGTCCCTTTGAATATACTCCAAATAGCCCAACTATGTGCATTGATAAAGCATATAATGTAAACTTAGAATTAGAAAACAAATTTGCACTCTAATGGTTTGACCTAAGGTAATCATAGTTATTCTTTCGGGACTGCAGTGGTCAAGGTGTTTAATTTGTATTGGTCCTGGGTTCGAATCCCGGCACAGACCACAGCTTTTTAATAGAGAATAGTATGAAAGAAGTATTATAAAGTGATTTGGCCCCATGTCCGTGACACAATGGGATGGACATTACAACAGGAATTACTTTACCATTTTTATTATTCGTTGCTTTATATATTATTTATACAAATTCTTAGTGGAAATTGCGTGTATATTTTATACTGAAATTACTTGAAATTTCAGTGGATGACATCATGGCAAATTCCACGTGACACAGCATCTTGACGTGTTGACTTAACATACATGACTGGGCATTTTATGTAATTGTATATTTTTTCTTCTTTGTTGTCAATCATTATCTTAATGATCCTTTTGACAGCCAAAAGGCAAACAACAAAAATTATACAAGTTATTGATAAAAGGAAACGATTTTTTGGAAAACAGTGATTTTTATCAAAGGAAGATCCTAAAAATAGCATGTTCCAAATTTTCTTAGATGTCAATGTGAAAATGTAGATAATTATAACAATATTAGAAAAAGCTTACATTTGTTGAGCATTTCAAACATAAATTACTTATGACACTTCAGTGCCTTACATCATTGCAAATTCAACCACATGACTCAGCATCCTGCTGTTTTGTTCGATTCCCATTATCATTAATTATTTATTCCCGCCATATTTCTTTAAACATACTTAAAATGTAATAATTAAACTAATGACAAAGAAAAACAATAATGCAAAGTCGATATTAAGAACAAAAACATTCAAACCTAACGAGTTATAAGGCTTTGCTTAATTTAGATCTTACCATAGTAATTCTGTTTACAATTTTTAACTCAGAGATAAGTAATTGTGATAAGGAATTCCATTCAATTCAGACATCAGAATTCCAAAGCTGGCACTTTTACAGGGAACAATAAATTTATATGTGGTTGAATTCGTAAGAAGGGGTCAGGATGTGGGGTCAGAAAAACAATTTTTTTCCTTATTCCCCGTTTTCACCCTCCATGACCCAAACCTGGGTTTACAAACACTGTGTTAAGATGAATATGTATAATGTATGTAAATTCGTGTACTATTTTGTAAATTTATATCCTGGACTTGAATTACACACATTATACATTGTTAAATGCATTGTTGTGTGTTAGACAGTTCTTAGGATGGGAAGTAGTGGATAGGGCTTGACCAGGAGAGTTAGGATGGGTTGAAAGATTAGAGTGAAAGAACATTTGCAGCGAGAATGGTAAAGTAAGCAGAGCAGGTGGTTGGATCCCATGTGATCTGTCCAAAGAAAACAAAGTTAACCAGTTATTGCTTCAGCAGTGTTTTTTTTTTTTTTTTTTTTTTTTTTTATCGCTTGATCACAAGAGATAAAAAATGGGCTCGTTATAGTAACCCAAAACACAAAAGGCAGTGGCTCTTTATGAATGAATTGCCACGCAGTACAGCTAGGCCAGGTTTACACCCAAAAAAAAGGCGCTTTTATGTATTTGGTGGAGTATTTGCATGGTTGTTCATTTTGGAGTACTGAAACCTGGACAAACTGAGAATGCAGACCTTTGCTGTAAATACAATTTGAGTAAGGCAATTATTAATTAAAAAGTGCCCAGTGACTATCAATATAAAATCTGCAACAAGATAATGCAAAACTGCACTGCATAAGACAAACCTTGGAAAAAAATTGAATTGGGGTATTGCCTCTCCCTCCACACTTGCACAATATTGTACCATCTGATTTCCATTTATTCCAATCGCGACATTTTCTAAATGGCAAAAATTTTTTAAATGTGGATGATGTCCAAAATGCCATTTGCTCAAAAATCAATTGATTGATATTGAAAATGATTGGTCAAAACAAGGGTGATCGTCGATTAAAAATTAAAAAAAAATGTTAAAAATGTATCTGTTTGATTTAATCTAAAAAGAAAAACAATATTACATTGTGGTCCCCCCCCCCTAAAAGAAATTGGAGGGCAATTAACGATGAGAACAGAGGAAAACATAATAATACTCCCTTCCTACACTGTGCATTAATGACAGAGCTACAGATTTCTCAAGTCAAATTCTTAGAACTATACCTAAACAGAAGACTGAGAATGAGACAACTTAGTAACCATGACTTAATTTTAATTACATTAATTAATGCTTAATTAAAGAATTCCAGACAGATAGTTTTTATCTTATGTAAATAATAGCATTGCAACATATGGCATTTCATTGTCATACTGATCTAGTGCATATTATAGGCCAAACGTTTTTGATCATTTCTGAATTTTTAGCAATCGGGCTAATAGTAATGAGGCATAGTTAATGTTAAAAAGAAAAATTATCATTGTTATATCAGACTTTCAGTGAAACCCTAAAAATAACATGCTTGCTTTCCTGGACATGCTATTTTCACAAAGCTTTACAAAAGAGAAATTATGTTCAAGACATTTTTAAAATCTGTATTTTTTCAGGTATAACACTATTGTGTCCTAAATACCATTGATAAAGGGGAGGCTCAAGACCATTTTTTACAGGCGTTATCAACTGTCGACTATTCAATACTATCTGGCATAATTATCAGACCTATCAGACATATCAATTTATTCTGTTTGTGACTTTCTACGTGGCAAACAATTGGAAAATTAGGATGAGGCCCAAAATGCCATCTCTAGATATTTTGCCCAAAAGTCAATTGATTTTAATCGATACGACATTGAAAATTTGCACACCACATGACATTTTGGTACACTGCATGTTGGTTAAACCAGGACCATTCATTAAAAAAAACTTGTTAAAAATTTATCTGCTTGAATTTAATTAAAAAAGAAAAAACCATTACATTCTTTATAGAATGAAAACAAAGAGGAAAACGTAACACTTTGTGCATTAATGACAGAGTTACAGATCTCTCAAGGCAGATACGAAGAAGTTAGAACTATACTTAAACAGAAGATTGAGAATGAGGCAGCTAATAAATATCAGACATAATTTAAATTTAATCTTAACGTAATTAATACTAAATATAATTAAACCAATTATATTTTTTATGAAAGAATTTTAGTCAGCCAGTTCTTATGCTTGTAAACAACATTGTTCCACAATACGGTATTTCATTGTCATGCTGATCTAGCATATAGACCAAACGTTTTTGATCATTTTTGTACTTTTAGCAATTAGGTTATTCGTGATGAGGCAAAGTTAATGTTAAAAAGAAAAAGAATATCGTTGTTTTGTGAGGCTTTCAGTGAGACCTTAAAAATAGCATGCTTGCTTTATTGGACATGTTATTTTCAAAAAGTTTTACATAAAATGAGAAATTATGTTCAAGACATTTTTAAAATCTGGACTTTTTCAGGTGTAAATAATATTATTGTGTCCTACATACCGTTGATAAAGGAGAGGCTCAAGACCATTTTAACAACAGTTACCGACAGTTGACTTTTTATAACTATCCGGCATAATTATCAGAAAGAAACTGGCCTAAAGCCCCAAAAATATGCAAACTATCGTTAAAAAGAAAAAATTGTTTATCTTGCAGGATTTATGATGAGGACATTTTTCCTCTTAACATGAAGGTTACTAAATAACGGTAGGATGGTGAATCACAGCCCATGACCCGACCTCACACCACCAACTCCAAAATCTGGCGGACTGATGATGCCATGATGGAATGGAAAAACCAACTCACTTTGCCAATTAAAATATAAAAAAATCCCTGATTAAATTCTTTAATCATTATTATTTATTTACTTTATTGAGTATCAACTATGGCTTTAAGCTGCCTTTCATGTACATATTTTAGCAATAAATTTAGTTTTATACTGTAAAATAATAATTTATTTACTTATAATTATAAACAGAGTGAATCTACATGAGAAATAGTCAAAAATAGCACATAATAACAAAAAGAAAACAATTGAGGAATTAAAAAATACTAACAAAAACAATGGCTTAAAGACACTGGCATGTATATATTTAATTTGATTTTAACTGAGTGCAAGGAATCGTGAAATACTTGCAATTATAACACATTTCATTGGAACAATGAGACATTAGATAAAAAGTATAATTAATTGGACCTATTATATATTATTTACAGATTGTGAATAACAGCCACTAAACACCACACTCTATTATATATTATTAGTCTATCTTAGTTTAAGTTCATAACAGTTTCCAATGTAGGAATGACAAGCAATTTCAAGACAAACTGAGCAGATTGAGAGACTAAAAATAAGTTTAAAAAGTAGCACTGCTATAATTGAATAAAGTAATTCTAGAAAAAGGGTTTTAATAAGAAGTTTTTTGTTGAATGAAAAATCTGAAATATCAAAGAGAATGGAGGCTTGAGCGCAGATCTATTTTTTTTAAAGAAATTAATAAGGAATGCAGTTATCACTTGATCGTTAATTGAGAGAATAAACATCAAGGTTGAGCAGAGACATAGTTTCAAGAATGCTGCTTGTAGGACATTGGATGTAAAGCTGAGTGTCTTCAGCATAGATGAAATTTAGAGAAATTAAGAACAAATGGAAGATCATTTAGTTACATGAAGAGTACAGGTCCAAAAATTGAGCCTTGGGGTATACCAGCTGAAACTGAGAAAAAGTAGGAAATATATGTATCACACTTTCCACATATGGGTATAGTTTAAAAGGGTTCCACAATAGAGCACAACTGGTCGCAGTGGAGAAAAGGATTATCATAATTCTATTTCAATCCCCCCCCACAATCATTACAATTACTAATTAAGTTGAAGAGGGTCAAAGAGGACTCTTAGACTATATTATGCCAAATTTTCAACGTATATTGTCATCATCATGATGGTATGAAAGCTGGTTTTATAGTCTAGTATATCAGTCAACCTCTTTCCATTCATCTTCAATTTAATTAGTTTATTGCATTTTTATACCCCAGATAGTAGATCTTAATAGATTTTAAAACTGTTTTAATAATAAATAAAGGAACTTGTCTATTTGGTTTTAAAAATCGTACACACGTAAAGTTCAGAACTTGCATAAAATTCAAATTTTACACTAGAAATTTAGTAGCATTTTAAGAAATAAGCTTTATTTATAAAAACATCTATATATATCCAGCAAGTTTGCAAATATCTATTTAATTGCCAGTCTTCAATTGCGCCACACTGTTACCTGGGGGACAAATAAAAATTATTAAGACATGACCAATTTTAAACTACCAACAACGCTATTTTTGAAAAGTGTGATGAAAAGATGAAATAAAAAATGCTACAAAAATCTATGTAAAATTTGAAATTTCAGCACTTACATGCAAACTGCTCAAAAGTTCTTATTTATAACTAATTTTTCCTGTTACTAAAATTCCAGGATTTTTTCATAACACTTTTCATAATCAGAATTGTTTTTAAAATTAAGAAATCTATAATAGACTTATAATACAATCGACTCAGGTTTTAGTGCCATCAACTGTTTCATTATATTTAAACAAAAAACAAGGAAGAAAAAATTAATTATTACTCACAATACTATTAATTTTGATTATTTTTCTGCCAAGACAGAATATTTGTTGGATTGAATTAGACAGTTGTTGATTCTAATAAAAATTGAAAAGAAAAAATTTATTGTATACCAAAAATTGTACCGAATTAGTTTGGAATCAATTTCCAAATTGGTTAAAAAAGTTTGATTAAGGTTATTCATTTTATTTCATTTGCCATAGTACTGAAGACTGTATAATTTTTACTTACGCAAAAATGTGTAAGGCCCTATCAATAATCTTTCCTTCTAAGACAGAATCTACAGAGTGCTTCTTCAATTGCTCCGAGCTCTAGAAAGCAAATGTGAATACAAATAAATAATTTTCTCTTTACCCGGTATACAAATTGACTTTATTTACTTTTTAGTTTGTGACAAAGTTTTTACTATCAGAAATACCAAAAATTAAGGGAGTGATTTTACACACTATTGTATCAACGTACCTTTAGCTCCCGATTGGATGACACCTTGTCCATGTTAAAATTACCCTCCATCGTAGTTTTGGGCTTGCTATTATTGAATATAATTGAAAGATAACACCCAAATAAATACAAGATAAAGTCAAAACATATGATTTATTTTTTATATTAGTAGCCTGGGAGAAACAGACAATGAATCATAGAAGTTAAAATAAATTTATTTGTACAGTTGGATACAAATTCATAATATATTATTGTCTTTGACTTTAACTTTTTGTCTTAGTTTTATAAAATTTGTAGAAAGGGTTCACTGGACTTTGATATGGTGTGGATTTCAAAACCCCTTGGGTCGGCTTCTTATTTGCATCAAAAGGTATTGATGGCTTTTTCTTGATTGTTTTCATGTATTCTCTTTCCTCTGAAATAAAAACAATAAACTGAATATTAAAAACTAAAATCAACTCTCAACACTTATTACTGAAGCACAGATTAGGTTCAGCAATATAATAAATTTCTAGAAGTCTTGGTGACAAAGATATCTTTCATATTTTAATGTAATCACCCTTTGTAACAATAAAAACCTGGATTACCTTGAGATGTATTTTTATTTAGAACAAATTCCACTTTTTTTGCACTACCAGGAGTCATTTCCTAAAAACAACAACCGAATTGTAAATAACTGGTGTTCTTACAATTTTAATTTTCTATACCTTTAAAGAAGTCACGTTTGTAGTCAATATTTTCATAGAATTTGGTGTTTTGGGAGTCTTTGTTTGGGCTTGTTTTTTCCTTTTGGGCTGAATTACTATTTCGGACTGAAAACACAATTTAATTATAAGAGGGATTTTTAAAATTATTTTTATTATGACATCTCACCTCATTCTCAGTTGGAAAATCCCAGGAACAGTCACCCCAATCATTTGACTTGTCCATTTTATCATTTGAATTTTGAGAAGTTCCTCTCTTTCTCTTTGCTCTTTTACTAGGCGATACCTCATTTTTTAAACCATTTTCAACCACTGATTGGTCTTTTTTCAATAAGCTAGAATCTTCTGTAACTTTTATGCTTTTTTGTGGTTTTTTAGAATCTTTTCTTTCTTCATTGTTAAGGGAATCGCTTACCACCCAGCTACCATTCAATGATGGTGGTTCACTAGGCACTTCAATTTCTGTCTCCATCAAAGACACCTCCCATTCACTGTTTTTCTGCCTTTTTTTATTCCTCTTGAAACTATCTATACTTTCGTCTTCGAACTGTAGTAGCTTTTCAGCTGCTTCCTCAACTATTTCATCATCATCATCATTCTCAACAAGTTCATATTTGTGAAGTCCAAGCGGATACTTTCCTGACGAAAACTTTGAATATCTAAAAGCAAGGGCAATAAACATAAAGTGTATTTAAAAAAATAATTGACGTACTTGTTCACAATGTGATTTATCTGCTTTCTAAATTTTGTAGTGATGCCTTTGTTCTGTTTTATACTATTGAGATAATTTGCAATTGACCGGACATCAAAAGCAATTTCTGGAAGTTCTACATCGACATTGCCAGCCCTGGCATCAAGCGCAGTTTGCCTTTCCTCGATATCCCGTTCCATCTCTTGATCAGAATCTTGTTCTACTTCTTCCATCAAGTCAATATCCCCTCCAGGAAAACCGAGCTAAGTTTACTTATTTACTTTAGTATCGTATATTTAATAAAATTTACTATGTATTTTACCTGCTTCCACGCTTGGAATTTTATGGAGTGTTTTACCCCTTCTTCTGATTGACGTAACAGATATAAAAATACGTTATTTGTTATTTGAAGTAGAAGTCTGCTGTCAGTACTTTTAGACATGACTTCAACAAATGGTTTTATCAATTCTAAGGTAGTTTCTGGTTTCAACTCCCCTCTTCCAACCTTTGAAACACAATAAAAATTATTAAATTATAAATTAATCAAAGGTAATTTAATATAATATTGATTAATATGCTTCTACCAATTTAAACTTTGAAAATTAACTTCTCACAAAAAATTCTGAAACTGAATTAAATGATCTACAAACCTTTGCCAATTCTTCCATGTAGATGTCGGCGAGATGAAGTAACAAGCCTAGAGGTGCCATAGAAAATGAAGTCGACAATTCTTTTGACAGTCTTTCTACTTTTTCTTTCTCCCAGTCTAACTTTTCCACACATTCAAATGTCTGTCTTAAAAATCGACGGACCAACTGTAAAATGGCAATGAAAGAAGTAAAAACAAAGTTTTCCCTGATGATTTTAACTTGTGATGATCTACCATTAAATATTTGTCCATTCGGTGGCCATCAAGGCCAAACCAACTGTGCGAAACGGACTGGAAAAAGCATCTTATAAACATGAGAGATTCGTCAAATGTTTTAAAGCAGTGAACCAAATGGCTTACAGCCTCGACACAATCTTCCTGCCAAAATTAAAAATTTGGTTAGCAAAGTGAATTTAACTTTGAGTCGATAGTCCTTACTTGAGGAAGAGGCTTATCTGACATATAAATGCAGTAAAAGAGACCTTTGCATATTCTCATAAATCCTTCTTCAGTGAATTCTGGGAAAAATGGTTATAATTATTCACTCAATGCATAAAATATTTATAAATAATAAATACGATTCAAATTAATTTTCCTTTAAGCTTATTTGTATTGTACCGCAGTGGCCAACTTATTAGCAAGTCGACTCATTATATTGACCTGAATGAAGACGAGAAGATCAAAATGAATGAACTTTACCATCAACTACATTCTGAGCCTTCAGGGCAAATCTTGACAAGTTGAATTTTAGGCCAAATGAGATAAATGCTTCCAAATGGGACTTCAGTAAGTCTTTATGCCTCACAGACTGTGTATAATTGGTTAAATTAAAACCACTTCCTTTTTCACACAACGTGCCTTTTTATATACCTTGAAACATTTTGATCCTACTTTTCCAAAAGTCTAAACTGTCACATAATATAAAGAAAGTGGAACTGGACAAATATGGAAAATAGAATGTTGTACTGAACTAAAATGCAAAGTTTAAAACTGGCAGGCTGGAACTGAGTATGTAGTAGACCACAAGCCTACCTTACCATTGCCCATTGAACCATCTTGAAAGAAATAAGCATAGGCTCAGCTTATGCAAATTCTGATAGCAGGTAGGAAGAGATTTGAATCTGAATCCTTAATTTTGATACTTGTCAATTTAGAGAGAAATAGTATTTCACACTAGAAGGCCAAGACAGGGTCAACCTAGGTCTACAGATGAGATTGATGATATATTCATAAGCCAGTCATCAGGCCCTACGAAACCGCATTAGGGGAAAATGAGATAAATCTTATAAGATGACAGAAATGTTTCAATTTTATCCAAAACTTTAAGAAGAAACCTCAATGAAAATAACCTCAGGACCCAGCACTCAGTTCGTGGACTTTTTGTTACCACTGAAAATCAACAGGCTACAATTTGTACGGGAACGTTTGAATTGGTGAGTCATAGATGTTCTGGGGTGGCATTTCCTTGGGAGCCTTGGGTGTTGTACGAAGCTCTCCAGCTTTGAAGAGCATGTAGTGCCATTTGCCTTCCACATCGGTATTGCTAATGCAGGGTAATGCCAGGCTCCATAGAGCACATATTGTGGATGATTACTGAAATGAGGGTGGAAATAAGAACTTGTGGCCATCAGTTTAGTATTAATGCAAAAATTATTCGTTTACTGTGCTATTAGAGAGCCAAAAAATAGAAAATATGAAAAATAATAGCAAAACACTTTATTTTGACCATGGACGTTGGAGTGTAGAAACCTTAACTAATCAACTGGAATAGTTAGTTGCCTCTGAAAAGGATCAACTGAACTGATTTTTTTATTTTTAATCAAAAAGTGACAAAACAATATAAAGGTAAATAAGAAGGTATTGATGTGTTCAGACTCAAGTTATAAGTCTTATGGAAAGTTATTATGGAAAATAAACATATAATTACAAGTGCCATGGTTTTGTCTTTGAGTATATAAATTAATACTAAATAAAAGACGAAATTAAGGAAATTTACCCTGTTTTCTTTCCGACCGCGAGGTTAGCCATTTCTTGAGTTTTTTTAGAGCTCTTTCTCTCATGCTCGTGTCGTTGCTGGCCAAAGCCCTGGCAAAGGATATCTCCTGGGCTGCCAGGATAACGATTTCCTTTGGTTTACTTTTCATCTTGCTTATTTGTTTGGCCTGTTAGATTCCAGGTTAGCCGAGAAAACAACCGTCAACAACTGGATAGTCGATACACATGGGCTTCACAATAAGGTTAAGCGAAGGATGTGGTTAGCCAGCAGGTTAAATGAAGTAAACATCAAGAATTCCCTTAACTCAGCCTCTCTGCCCCTTTTGATAACTAAACTTATTTATTCATACTCTTATGATGCTAACTCTTTCCAATATAATGGAATCATTATTTACATTTTGTACGCGTCTTATTTTTATTATTTTTTAAAGAAAGTGTAAAACTTACCCGTTAAATATACCCAGTTGCAAGTTATATAATAGTATAAACTATACCTAAGTACTAATGAATAATTTAAACGTAAATAATAATAAAAATATAACAACAATTAAAAATATATATTCAACATAACAAACACAAATAAAATATAAGTATCTCTATAAAAAGATAAAAGAAGTGAGAAGGAATGATACAAATTTAATTAAACAACAGAGGTGTATAAATAAATATAAAGAAAATGAGAAAGAATGATAAAAAAAATTAATGAAAACTGCGGAAATATATAATGAATATAAAGAAGTGAAAAAGAATGATAAAAATGTAAGGAACACAAAAATATATAAACAAATATAAAGGAAGTAAGAAAGAATGATAAAAGTTTGATGAAACAATAGAAATATGTTAACAAATATAAAGGTAATGAGAAAAAATGATACAAATTGAATGAAAACAACAGAAATACGTAAACAGATGTAAAAAAAGAATGATAGAAATTTAATGAAAACAGCAGACATATATAAACAAATAAAATGGGAGTGAGAAGAAATGATAAAAAATTAATCAAAACAACAGAAATATATGAACAAATATGAACAAAGTGATAAAGAACGATAAAAATTGAATGAAAACAACAGAAATATATAAACAAAATATACAAAGAAAGAATGATAAAAAAATGAAAACAACAGAAGTACATAAATCAATATAAAGGAAGTTACAAATAATGATAAAAATTTAATTAAACAACAGAAATATATAAACAAATCAAATTCAATTGATGAAATGAATAATATTTTAAAAACATGTTTAATAGAATTAAGAGATTAAAAAATTACACAGTGTAAAGAAAGTTTATTACTCATTTCCATGAGTTTGGAATCTGAATAAATTTAAATAATTTGTAATAAAATTAGATTTTGTAAATAATAACTTTTATCTGGAACTGTGGATGTGAAAATTTAACCAATTGATTAATCCGTGGACAGTATTTAAGAGTTTGTAAGAAAATAGCAAATCATTATTTGTTGGCTTTTGTTCATTTGTTGCATTTTTTTTTGATTCCATAATAAGTTCATACAGTGTATCTAAGTATGCTCTGGAAATTTAAACCAGAGAGGGCGAATAAATTGTTGCTGTACATTTTCTATTGAATTACTTGAATATTTTCTTTTGTGGTGACTAAACAAGTGAACACTAATTTAAAACAAGACAAACCGCGTTCTTAAACAGTATAATCATAGCAATTAGACTATTTAAGACCAATGCTAGAAAAATTTCTCATTGTGCGTCAGTTTAAGTCCCTTTTAGAATATTGCTCAACAGTTTGGTCTCTTTATTTAATAACTCTCAAAAATTCTTTGGAAAAAACTCAACCTGAATTCTTTATATATATTTTTAAACAGCAGAAATCTGGAAATTTGCAATTGTAAAATAGATTATAAATCAATACATTCCCTTTACAATTTAGATACCCTAGCTTCTAGAAGAGATAAAAATGGCATTATTTTCTTATACAAATTATTACAAACTTGTAAAGATTGTCAAGAATTACCATAGAAAATTCATTCCATGCAGTTATAGTTTTAGAAACCTAAATTTTTTCTTCATTCATTGTCACAGAACTAATTTCACATATAATCATAGACAGAATTCAAAGAATATCTAATAAATGGCCCGGTATTGATATTATGCATACTTCTTTCAATATTTTAAAACATGTTGTTCAATGCTATATTTTAAATTTTCTTTAGATTTTTGTTTATAATATTGTTCCCTCATTTATCCATTTTGTTTGCACTTTTGTTCATTATAATATTGTTCAATTTATTATTTGTGTTCAACTTATGTTCAGTTTTATCTATGAGTTTGTGCTAGAAACCTAACTGATTTTTTTTAAATTTATGTAAAAGGCTTAAGCTGTTAATTTTTTTCATTTTGTGAAATATCACATTGCATAAATTATGGAAATTGTGTACAATTTCTTTGTTAAATATGTCTATTATTTAAATGACAAAAAAAAAAAAAAAAAAAAAAATCAAATAGAAATTCTCTTGATCTGTTTCTCATCCTGTCCACTAGGTCAAAGGCTCTTTTGAACAGGAATGAGGAAGGTATCAAACAGAATCCCATGTGGGTACTGTCACTTAATATATTTCCTGAATTAGTGTTGAATTAATTCTTTTGTTAATCAAGGAGCAATTTTATAAATTAATTCAAAGGTTAGACTGCTTTACCTTACTTTTAATTTATTATTTGAGAATAATATAAATTTACATTAAGTGTTCAATCATTATAGATAGTATCATAATTATTCTCATTGTTGAATAACTTTCTCCTGTTTATGAGTTTAGATCTCTTGTTGAAATCCTGGTGCTATAAAAAGAAAGGTCATTTTAAGAGTTGATGCTTGGTGTTGGTCTGCGAGTCTGTGAAATGCTGAACTGACATTGGTTCATTTTAGCCTCTAAGGGAAACGACTTGCAATGGTTTTAACGGAAGTGTTTATAGAGAGAAAAATCCAGTATATGAGTCATAATTGTAGCGTTATGCTGAAAAATGTAGCGAAGTTTACGCTTGTTGGTTTTGATATCCAGCCCGACAACACGTAGGGTTTCTTTGAGTGGTTCGTATCACCAGTTTGTAATGGGCCGTCAAGTCTACATCCTGCACTCACTGTTCTATGTATTTTTTTTAATACTGTTTTCTGCCTAGTCTCTAGACAAAATCCTATCATTTTAAAAAATTTGGTTGTACATAAAAGTAATAGGAAATGAAATAGAAACTTAAATTACATTATTTTCTATTTAATTTACATTACAGGTAGTAATAATTAACCTTTATTCATACTTAAGCATAAGTAGCTGTCAAATTTAATTGTTGTGTGTCAAACAATTATTAACTTAATTTCTAAAATTTCTATTTTTTATTTTTAACATTCTGTTATAAAAATTAAAAACCAAGTTTAGTTGTCAACAAAGCTCCACATGAGCTAAGTTTGGCTTAGCTTGATAAATTATAAATAGTGGTAATTTCAAAATATTATTATATTAATCTGTTTATGTTAAGTGGTCTTAATTACTTAATTATTCTTTTTTTTATAAGGTCTTGAAGTGTCACAAGCAGGATTCGAACCCCTTCAAACAGCCATTGGAAAATGAAAAAAGAAAAAAAAGAGACTGTGTCACTTCTCACAATCCACCGGCGGTTCAAACTTTTATAATTCGCAGTAAATTACTAGCAGGCCTCAAGAATCATCCTTTCTGGATCAAACATAAGTCTTATCCGTTCAGCCACGAGGTTGGGCACCAGAGGCTGCCAACATTCCCATTCACACTCTAACTTGCTCTTTAATACCTTTTTTCCTATTTACATACTGTTCACTCATTTAGGGTGGAGTAATCAATATTCCACCATCTACCCCCTCACGTTACTCATTCACGCTAATAAATAAATACATTCTCAACACCCGCTAGAAGGCCACTAAAATATTATTACTATATACAGTAAAACAACCCTTTTTCCTCCAATTATGACGACTCAGATACTTGGTCAAGCTCAGTTTTCTTATTGAATTGACTTGAACTAGATGGATTATATTGAGCAACCGTTCTCTACATGCTGGACATGATATGGATGGTCTTTGACTCAAAAGTATATGTCCATGTGCCAACCTCGCCTATTACTCTTCTAACAGTCAGATCTTCTGAGGGCCACTTATCATCAGTATTCTTGACATATGAAAGCTACTTTGCTGATCCAACCCAACAACACTGCCACTTTCTTTTCATTTCAAAATATTCAATTGAATTAAAAATTGTTTGTTTATTTTGTGTTTTCACAGCGTTAGCATATTGCTTGTCAGACGTATATCACATGATAAACTGGTCACGGAAATGGCCAAACATTAAATCATGTCTAATTAACCAATGTTAAAGTAGGCAGTTGAGGATGATTAGAAAATTTCAAAATTTGGTTCATCACTTTGTTGGCTTAATTTAATGTATCCATTTTGTAATTTTTTCAGATATGGATCCAAATTTATTTATTCCTTTTTGGAATAGAAAAGATCTTCCTTCCCCTGAGATGATTTCTGTTAAACTGACTTCTAACGAGCCTTGTAAGTGTCTGTTAACAATTGTGTTAATGTATGAGAAATAATATTTTGTTTATATTCTCTCATCAGATAAAACTAGTGGTGCGCTGTCACAATTTCTTTTGAATATTATCTCAACTTTAAAAAAATACAATTTTCAAATTCAAAAACATCGTGCTTATCTAAAAAGGTTGGCTTATAGGATGAAAAAGGTTTTTCGCAATGACAAGGGTTTCAAACTGATGCAGATGGTACAGTAACAAATTAGACTTTGTTTTGATAACATGTTAAATATGATTTGTTTTTTAGTTAAACAAAGCATTGTCGAATTATGACACTCAGGCATTTGTCGATAACATAAGGCAAGTGCAACTCTGTGCACATGATGACAAAGGTCCAAGTAAGCAAATGGCCCAGTGGCTTTCAATTAATTTTCAACGGTACGCAGCACTATTGTACAGAGTTTATACTCTCATAATAAAATCGGCTTTTTTCTTTAAAGAACGATTCTATTCCGGCTTTCATTGGAATGTTGCCGCAATAGTTGTTGCCATTATGAGTAAATTATGGTTTGTTACTTTCATTTTATCTCTCTGTTTAATGCATTCAAAACTTAATTAAGTGTATGGTTTGGATTTTAGGAAACTTTCAAAACAAATTATTACAAAAATTTCTGAATGGAATAGCATTTTAATTGATTTTCTCCCTGAATTGAAATTTGTTGGCGATAAATGGTTACCGGTTGGTCATAAAATCCACAAAGATCTGGTCAGGTGGCTTGGTAATCCACAGGAGTTGCAAACTATACAACAGTAAGTTTTGTAGTATTTTCTATGCGATCAACCAGCCTTTATTATATAATACCAGTCTCATAGATTAGGGTCAATAAATATCACAAATTATTACTTTTAAAAAAAGTAAAAATTATTGGGTTGCCCAACTCTAATCCATGAGACTATATTATGTAGTATGTTTTATGGTAAATGTATGTGTATGAAAAATTGATATACTTTTTAATGCTGTATTATTCTATTTGAGGTTATAATACTAAAAATAAAATAAGAATAATTTTATTTTATGTAGAAAACTTATAAGAACCAATTTTATAATACTCAATACTAACAACCAGTTACCCCTTTATTTTTTTAATTTTATTTTTTTAAAATTATTTTTGTCTCTTAAACTTCTAGACCTGCTGCTTTAGACGTAACAACTAACCTGACTTCTGAAGAGTTAACAAAGTCTGAAACAGTGAAAACTGAGATTGAAAATGTGACTAGCTGTTTATTTTTCAACGAAGATGTTGGAGGTTAGACAAATTCAATAGCATTAATATTTTCTATACATTTTTTCATGTTAATTTTTTTGTCCTCAAAGAATGTCTAGAAGATAATACCTGTAAGAACACCCAAGACTTTTTGGATTTCCTCCAAACTGAAAAAGAAAAAAGGGTCGCAGACCGAGCTAACGCAAAGTCTAAAAGTCTTACAAATAAACAATGGAAGAAGTTCTGCCAAGATGTGAGGAACGCAGTGAGCGTGCTGGGCCAGTTAGAGGAATCGTCGGCTCAGTACAAAACAGTTTTAGACAGCACAAATAAAATAATTGATAATGTAATAGGAAAAGAAAATAGATAACCAATTGTAACCAACAATAAAAATGAATTTCTTTATTGATTTATTATTTGTTTAGCAACCTGACTCCCATGGTGTTTTGTAAACAAGTCTGTCTAATTTTAATGGATACTATTCAAGAAATTATTAACTCTGAGAAATCTGATTTAAAAGATGTGTTTGAGTTTTTTATGCGTGACACTGTCAAGCTACCTAAATCGTCAAAGACCCCATTGGGAAAATTCCTGGCCAAGAGCAAAGAAGAAAATTTAGAAAGTTAGTATTTAGTTGAGCTTTAATATGCATTATTACATCCACGATCCGGTATTTTATAGATTACTCCAAACAAGAATTAGTAAACCTACTGGACACCCATATCAGAGATTTTATAATTCTTGAATTGGAAAATGAAATATTTGAACACTTCTTGATTAAAAACTGTCCAAGTTTTAACCCAGGTAATAATGCTATATTTTAACCAAGAACATGTTTGTGAAGGTTTGGTGTCTATTTTTTAGATGAATTTAAAGATGATGAACTATCGCTCAAATTACAACCTTCAAAACCGATTAAATTTTCAAGCAAAGAGTTAGCTCATAGGAAAGATAGAAAAAATGCCTCAGGCAAAAAATTATTGAATTTAGAAGCATCGGATGTGTAAGGACAAGTTTTGAATGGAAAGATTCATAAATTCTACAATCATTTAAATAGAAAGTTTATATTTTTAGAAGCGATTTGCAGTTTTATATAAAAGCAATAGAACAAGAGATTAAAGATATGCACAATGCATATCAAAGGGATACAGAGAAGCACGAAAAGACACTCAATCAGGTGCTAGCAGAGCAGAAGGCACACGAATTGCATTTAGAAAAAATAAATAAGACAAGAGAAACTTTTGAGATGTTCATTGTAAAAACTAAGGACAACAAGACAGTGGTGAATCCATCAAATTTTGCTGAGTAATTTCTTTTTTTTTAATTAAAGGAGTATTTTTAAAGAATTTATTTTCCTATGATGTTATGGCTAGTTTTTTACGACTTGCTATAAAGCAAGATAAAGAGGACATTAGAAGAATGAAAGTTATGCTGTATGAACTGGAAGGCCATTGTAAACTGCTAAAGCAATTGTATAAAGAAAAACCGAGACACAAAGTTGATCTTGAAATCAAGGGGATTGAGTCTGAACAGATAAAAGCTCAGATTAATGAGAAAGCAAATGAATTTTTACAAGTGAAGAACCTTCTTGGTATGTATTTATCTCAATTTAGTAGGTTTAAATTATATTCAATCATTTTAGATCAATATAACAAAAAGATTGAGCAATGTTCAAAAGAGTTAAATGAGAGAAAACAGATGTTTGCTGGGTTGCAAAATGAACTGGATAGTTTAAAAAAAAACATTTCCTCGTACAAACATAGAAAATCTATGGTATTGCCAATACTAAATTACAAACACTAATGTATTATTTTATAATTATTATATTAATTTTAGCTTGAATCAAGCTTAGAACAAGACATGATCAAGGCAGAAAAGTTTCAAGCTGAAGGCTTTAATGAACAGGACTTTTGGGCTATAGGACAGGAGGTCAATAAAACAACAAATTTCTTTTATTTCTATTCTCTGCATTTTCATTAATTTCAGGTCCCAGATGTATTTTTTTATACCGCTGGTAAACTAAGTTGTTCACGCACACAAAGGCAGATTAACATGTACAAACGGAAGCTAGCTGTTCAAGAAAATCTGATTGCTATGTACAAAGACAAATTAAATTTGAATGATGATAATAGTGAAAGCTTGGAATAATCTGTAATGCAAGTTATTTTTTATTTATTGTTTTAATGAACCCTTTTTAAATTGTAATTTGGGAGGCACCTGTGGAAGCAACGGTTTAGGCGTTGACAATGTGCTAATCACTGTAAGGTTAAGGTCTCTGTTCAAATCCAGCTCCAATTTGAGCCTGATATCCAAGTTTTTTTTTTCAAAAACACCGGCACCCTGAGGGTTTGTTGTTGTAGCAAATTGTAGATTGTACCAATGTGTGGTTTTATCATACAAATAAATCATTATTACAAATCGTAATTTGTTATTTTTGAATTAGTAATAGTTTGTTTTTTAAATTTGCTTTCAAAATTCAAAAATACATTTTAAATATTGTAGTTAATATATAACTATTAATATATATAATATATATATATATTTTTTTTCTGTTAGAACATTTCATTATATGTTAGACATGTTAGATTTACAGTTTGATTATATAATTAATAATAGCCGTATTCTTTTTTAAAGACTACTAATTTAAATCAACTCAAATCTGCACAGTGTTGGACATACATACGTACATACAGGTGACGAGCTGAGCTTATATTTCCAGCTTTTGTAATTTGCAAAAAATTACTGGCAGGCCTCGAGAATCACCCCCCTAGGTATTAGGACGTTAAGTAGAAGTACCCACACCAAGATTTTCATTGGTTGCAAGTGGGCTTACCTGGACCCCCAGAGAAGTAATTTTATATAACAAGTCAATGAAACATTTTTAAATTGTCTGAAAGAAATGTTGAGAAGAAAGATTTTCTCATATGTTGAACCTAAAAGAGATAAATAATATAAATAATTGAAAAAAAGGAACTAAAATGATCATTTATCACCATCATCTAAGGTACAATAAGCCAGAAGGCTGCAGTGCCTGGGGAGTACCCGTTTCCTAGTATCCCTTCCTTTCCTTCCTACCATCAGTATCATGAAAAATAAAATGGTAGTAATTTTAATTAAAGTTCAAGAAAATGTTGGTAAATCAATTTAATTTAAGTAGATTGCTATAACAATTACATTGACCATAATTTAAAAAAGGCTTTAAGACTTTCTTGACCTGGTACAAGTGTTTGGAAATGGACGTGGATGTTCCACGTTTGGAACAACAACATATAGAAATAAATGAGATCAGAAGCAGTTAAAAAATTTACAAATGCTACTAATTTAGACTTATAGAATTAATTTAGACATTATAGAATAGTGTGGGGATCCGCTAAACCTTCTTAAAGATTCAACCTTTCTCAGTTTATATTCACCTAGAGAAATGATCTTCCATTAGTTTTTAATTTCTCCCAATTTCATTTTTATGCTGATGACACTCAGCTTTATATTCAATATCCTACAAGCACATCTCTGAAGCTATCTCTCTACTTGACCATGATCTTCATTCACTCAGCCAATGGTCAAGAATAGCTGCATTCTTTCAAATCCCAGTCCTTATTAATTTCCAATAAGAATAAATGAACTATTATTATTATACTTGATTTTTCCAACGCATTTGGACTTAGTTCCTAAAACATAATTTGCATATTTGGAAACACTCATTTCTTTTTTTTACTACTTCTATCTCATTTGTATAGATATGTCTGGCAAAACTCAGAGAGTTAATGCTTCAATTTCTATGTTCTCTTCTTTCCCAATTTTAGCTGGTGTATTCCAAGGCTCTATTCTTGGACCTTTACTCTTTTCCATGATTCTAAATGATCTTCCACTGGTTCATAATTTCTCCCAATTTCATTTTTACGCTGAGGACACTGTTTTACATTCAATATCGTACAAGCAACCTCTATGAACCTCTCTGTTTAACCGTGATCTTTGTTCTATCAGCCAAAGGTCAAGTAATAACGTCATTCTTTAAAATCTTAAGAAATCCCAGCCCTTATTAATTTCCAATTACCTTAGATCGTTTATCCCCTCATATACCAATGACCCCCTCTTGTTAATTTTGTCTTAATTCTCGACATGGCATAACATGTGAGCTCTTAACAAAAAGATCTACACAAGCATCCATTGTCTTTTGATGCCTCAGCTTTTTCACTCCACTGAAAACTAGAGTTCTTATTAAATAATTCTGTTATTTTCTTACTTTAGTACTATTGTTTTACTTTCCTTAGACTCTCAGTCTGCTCATAGCCTTCAAATTGCTTGTCATTTCTACATTAGATACTGTTATGATCTGAAACCAAGGTATCATTTTTCATCTTATATTAACGCTTTGAGCAACCTTAACATTCTAAACTCTTACAAATTCAGAGTTTATATATATAATTAAATCAAATATCAACTATTTTCCTCATTCCTTATCCAAAAGCACCAGTCAAATTTCAGGCCTCCAACACTCGTCTAAATCTTTAGACTTATCCTTCAGAATTGCAGGGTAAAGACTATGTAATTTGCTTTCCCGGGAAGTATGTTCTGCTTCCTTGCTGGCTTGTTTCCCATCCATGGCATCTGAGTTTTTAAAAACGCCATAAATCATCTCCTTTTCTTTTTGCCAATTCCTTTTTTTGTCATAAAGTGTTTCATCATTTGATTATAAATAATTATTATTTAAAAAATATATTATTGTCATTACTGTTTTGTATATTTTATTGTTTTATTGTTGCTGTTATTATTATTTTATTATGTTTATCCAACTTACTTTATTTCTAATACAAGTACATGTAAGCTGCTACAACATGTTGTATCGTATGTTAAAATAAATAAATAAAATACTCAAGGCTGACCTGATTTTTTTATTATATATTTATATATTTTATTTACATTTTATATATTATATTATATTATTATATTATTTATAATTATAT
>CM077102.1:32546556-32568964 GCA_039619505.1 Cimex hemipterus
ATAATAACATAAATATATAATAAATATGAATAAACAAACAATTAAACATCAATAATTATATAAATAAATATTTACACTTCAACAACAATCAAATCAAATATAACATGAGATTATAAATTTAAAAAGGCTGCCGTAAGTGTCAATCTCTTGATGCCAGTAATTTATGAAGGTTACATAAATGGTTGCTCCATTAAAGACTTAGCGATTGCTTGATCCTTTACCTCTGATTTTAAGGCTTAGGTCAATGAAATAATTGACTAAAATTACCATTAGAGACGATTGCAACTTTAATTCGACCATACCATCTTTTAGAAAAAACAGAAGACATTTTATACCTTACGTAAAAGTTTTTGGACCTCTCATCATCTTTCGCACATCTGGTATTTGGCTTATAAAAAATATGAGATAATCGTTCAGGTAAAACTTTAAATTTTCTATAAGCGGTTAGATTGACTTTAAGATAATAAGTAATGACTTATGGATGGCTTTTTGAACTTGTCAAAGACATATAGCGTAAATTGGTGGACGGCTCCTTATAAGGATCCCTCCTGGCCATGCATTAAACAAAAGGGTACGTTAAGATGTCGATATTATAACAAGCCAATTGTTGGGCCTTCCTCAAACTCAAATAGAATACAGGATTACAACGGAGAACGACGTAATTCGCGGAGGTCCGCTCGCCCTCGCTTGTGAGAAAGCCCACACGTTCAAATAGACGATGTTTCTTGTAGTCCATTTCGCCTTCTTGGTACTTTACATAAAGAAATCCATCAAGTGATTATATTTTTGTTCAAAAATCACATGAATACGTTATTTTCAAATTAGAAGAAAAAAAATTTGAACCTCTCAAAACCAAATATAAATTGTGAATAACATTACAAATAAAGCTTATCACTGTGATAGGAAATCTATTAAAGCTATAATAATTATATTCTATTTAAAGTTTTTACAAAAAAATAATAATATTTGAATCTTATTTCTAAATATAAATCGTTTTGTTTACTTTAACTCGATTTTAAACACAGTATATATAATACAATTACAAAATGCGGCATTGTTGTTGACGCCATACGGTAGGGTTATAAGCAGGGAGAGGCGGACGGTGTCGAGTAAGAACTATTATAGACTATCATCCGTGCAAAATGTTTTCAAAAGGTACATAAATCAAATGAAATCTCTGGCTGATCAATCTTGGTGGATTGTTTACCTTTGTCAAAACTTTCCAAATTCATCACTTGCAACAATTATTATCGTACAAAACCGTTATATTGTAGTTTAGAAAAAAAATTATGCCGATGACGAACACTATAATATACTCACTTATATACATATATGCAATTTATACCCAACGACGTAAGTAAGAACCCACGAAATTTCATTTAAAAAATTAATTTTAGTTTGTAGACTTGTCTTGGTATAAAATTTATAGCAGCATACTTTCATGCTAGTTAGTAGATGTGAGTACATAAAAAAATTTTATTTGAAATTGATGTTTCACTCTGTAGGGTTGAGAAGTATGGGAATTGCGGTTTTATAAAAACAAGTTTTTGGATACAAAATTCCAGCAGTACTTATATTTTATGTTTCCTCCCAAATAGACGTATTCCAAGTATACTACATAGTATTAATATATAGGAAATACATATGCAAGAAGTTCAGGTTCTTTTTTTCCCCAATCAATTTATTTAGAGTAGTTTTGTTTGGAAAGTCAGGCAGAAAGACTCGTTTCAACGTGGAAAGCGCTTCTCGTATAACTCAGAATTTTATAGGCGAACGACAGTTTATATCCCGTTTTTGAGGAGTAGTGATGAAATCAAGAAAAAAAAGAAGGTTCTGGGGTCGGAGCATGGACGGGAACCATAAAGTGCCAGGATGTCGGACGCGGTCCTGTCCCTCAGGAAATAACTGAATTAATTTAAACCCAGACAATATTGGAGGGCTGACGTTCAAAAAACGGGATTATCCATGGTCCGAGGCCAAACTGGTCCGGGGGTGACAAATGGCCGAGGACCGTGAGATACCCACGATTAAAAAGGGGGAATTCGAGGTGGGCCTTCTCGTCGTCTTCTGCCGTGAAATTGAAGTTAAACCAAAGGAAAAGAATATTAACAGTTTCATGATTAAGTTGAATTTATAATAAATTTTTGAATCGACATTTTAATATTTAAAAAAATTGCTTTCACATAAAAAAGGGTAAGAACACTAGCTATATAGGCATCTTTGTCTTTTAGGCTTCTCTATGATAAAACCGAAAAAGAGGTTATATTGACAAAAAAATCCTCATAGGATCAGATAGCCAAACAGCTATTAAAACAATAGAAAATGAAAATCACATCACAATTAGTCAGTAGTATGCATCCAACATCTCCAAAACCTGGGGAACCACAACAACCTGATACATTTTGGTATCAGGAAATAAAGAAATTTTGGACAATGAGAAGTCAGACGCACTGCTAGAGAAGGATCTGCGAGACTATGAGCTGGTCATGAATATATATTTGGGATGACAAAAACGAAACAGAATCCTTCATAATAGATTGGATCACCTCACCCTAGACTGGCACCGCAATGGAGAATCGAAATTAACGAAAGCAAATGTGCTTTAGTCACTTTCACACTAAGAAAGTTATTGGGCCCTCCATTACGACTGAATGACATACTGAAATACTTGACAAAGAAACATGGAATCGACACACTCATGAATATCACTTATACCTTAAGAAAAAACTTAATCTTTAGAACAATTCTCATTCTTCTGTTTTGGACCTACGGGGAACCAAACATTCCAATTCATTCCATATCTAGTCTCTCCAATCCAAAATCTTAAGAACGATCTTAAATTCTCTCTCCTTTCTACGTTTTTCTGTACTGTACGTATTCATCATCATCACCTAGGGGGCACCTGGTGCATACTTAATGTCGTTAATTGACTTTTATGTTATCTCTGACTCGTTCATCATCATAATACCACACTATTGTTTTTCTCTATTTCTTATTTTGGGTTTTAATGGTACTATTATAAAATATATTTATGCGGCGTCGGTGGCCACAAGTGTAGGCGCTCATCACTGTAAGGTAGGCTATGATTAAACGTTACATTTGGTACTATAACCAAGGCCACATGGCACAAAGTCAGAACTTGACTGTTAAGGAAAGGTTCCCTCTGCTTTATTTTCCTCTATAGTTTTCCTTATTTGCTAAGGCAAAAACCATGATTATCATAATTAAAAATTGATCTAAACACATTTGACTGTCACTTAAAAAGACAAATTTGGTAATATTCCCTTCTGGTTTTTTATTCAAACCCATTGCAAGCTCTTTAGAATTGCCAAAAGTTCAGCTTGATTATTAGAACATGCCTGATGCAGTCTGTATTTGGTCCATAAATTTTCGAACCATTTTTGAAACACAAAAGCATTACTTACACCGTTCTCTGTCCAGTGGCATTCGAACCCGATATACTTACAAATGGCCTTATGTTATAAAAATATGTTTATACAAACCATTTAAAATTTAGATGGCTATGAAATTGGTTAATAATTCGTTATATCTGCAAGTTTACAGTTAAAAGTACATGTACCTATTGCATTTGTAGAAGGTGCAAAACTAGCCCAAACGTGTTAAGTGGTTGATTGCAATGCTAGCTTATAAAAGGCTGTAATTTTAAAGTTAAAAGGAAGTCCGCAACTGAATTTAGTTAAAGATGCGTGCAAAACTAGCCCAAACGCGTTTAAGTGGCCGATTGCAACAGAGCGAGAACCGGGAAAGTGTGTTAACACTTCTTCGGTTCGGCAGTTGCGGTAGCGGAGGCTTATTTCCCGTCGCGGGCATACAAAACATTCCTAAGTATAAATCAAGGGCTCGGGACATCGTGAGATACTCGGCTGAGAATTCCAAAAGGTGCAACAGGGCTCTTCACTCTTAGGGCTCTAATTGGTTACAAGAGGCAAAGCACGGCGGAGAGTTGTTATTGATAACAACGGAATCCAAGAGCTAATACCGGCCTCTTTGTCGGCTCCTATTCTTCCTATAAGATACATTGTTGTATTAAACTAATCAGGTATTAACTCCATCTGATCTTAAATCCTATTAAAAAGAAACATAGGACCTCTATATTTGATAGGAGACATCTGCCGCCATTATGAGAATTAATTTAATTGTTATTTTATATTAATTTAAAAAAACTGATTAGATTTTTAACAAGTAAAATATAATGCTGAACCGTAGCTTATGTCTACACATCTATCATCAACTAAGTAAAATATCATTAGTCAAAATGGTCGACATACGTCAAGGTTCACTCTTTACGTACAAGCGTGCATACATGGTTAAATGTGTTTTTGTAAAGGTTAAAATTCAATCTTTCTTATTTACTTTCCGTTTTCTTCGAGAGCATGGAGCGTACAAAAATTTATGCCCAAACCAGTTGTTTATTTCTTTACCATTTAAAAGCAGGTTAGGCAAAAAATAACAGTTGCTATTACTGAATTTACGGTTTTATAGTTAGTCGCTAAAACGGACGAAAAGCCATTTTCACATGAATTAGCCAAGATTACAAGTTGACAGACACACACGCTTAAATTAAATTTTAACTTAAGGCCCATGAACAAATGCTGAACTTGACCTATGAACCTTTCGATAAGAAAGTTTCCTCGTCGTTTATTTTCCTCCCTGGTTTAAACAATTTATTTATTGTAATCAGTTAAACAAAAAAGAATTGGATCGATAATTAGACAACGGTTGAAAGAAGTAACTAGTCGAATACTGCAGAAGCACCAGGCTTATGGAATAACACCGATCGTCCGCTAAGTTCACCTGAGTTCAAACGCCCAGATTGACTTTAACGGCAGCTTTACAATTGTCTATGTGATAAATAAAAAATTACTTTCAGCCAACACTGAAGAAGACGAAATGCAGATCCATGTCTGACAGACGAGACGTGGAACAATAGAAGACTATCGGACACCATCGAGATGCAGGAAGTATTTAAGCTCTATCAACTCGATACTCTTTGTTTCTCTAAGACAAAAAGCAACACATGTTATGGAAAAATTATAGTCAATCGACAACCTGGCATCCCATTAACAACAAAATCTCCTGACCTGAAATGTTGACATTTAATTTTACAATTGATTTAATTATGTATAAGTATAATTAATTAACACTTAATATATAATTAAAAAATAGTTTTGTCAGAAAGGTGGTCGGGCAATAGAGAAAATGCCAGAAAGTATGAGGCAGATCAAACCAGCGAGAACAGGCTGAACAGGATGAATGAAGAAGTTCAAGCTACAAACAGCATCTTGCGAAGTATGGCTTGATCTTTTTTCTTTTTCTGTTTCTAAGTATTTTAACGATGGGAAACATGATTAACGGTAATACCAATAGTTGTCGATAGGGCAGTATTGTTTTAACAAATTTGATAAGACGGGTTCTATGCTCGAATCTTAGCGGTCCTGAATTCTAAATCCAAAGTATGAACATTCACATAGGGTCTTTTTAAAAAGACACCGCAACCCCTGGCGGTTGAAAATGAGCAAGGAAAAAGACAAATTACTAAACTAAAGGGAGTTTTTATCCACGGGCATCAATGCGCTTCAATTTGATAAATCAGATGTGGGATAGATTTACCTGAATGCCAATTCTTGGCTGTCAAAAGCAATTTCGTTTTGGATATTTTTGATGAAAATAGTTTTGTGCGATTCAGCGAATATAGCGAAGACCAAATGATAAGATAAATATATTCGTAAAATTTGTTTATTGCTGTTGGTCATTTACCATTAATTGATCTATTAAAGAATAATTTTATTTTTTGGGTTATACTGGAAACATTTCTATGTCGTTAAAAAAAAAATAAAAAATATAATATGCACTCATCATCAGGAATTATATTATTTATAAAACGTAGTTATGACATAGATATTCATACTTTACAATTTCTGTTAAAAAGCTTATCTTATAATTCATTAACTTTATTTATATCCGTATTATATTTTAAAAATAACATTGAAACATTAACTTAAGTTTATTTATATAAATTTTTAAATTATTTTAAAATAATATTTAAAAGAAAAAAGAAAAGAAAATTTTTTCTTGCATGCAAAGGACATGGCCCAAGGTGGAGGAGGTGATCTATTTTCGATATTTTTTTATTCAGAAATCTAATTTTGTGGGGTATTGTTATAATTGTTTTATATGTATAGTATTATTTTGAAATTAAAGAAAAACCAGGGAAGATGATGCTGTAACAAATTCTAACAAGTAAAGGTAATCTTCATCTTCTTAAAACGACCAAATTAGGAATGAACAAAAAGTGAAACTGTTTCATCAGACTTTTTTCAGAGAAGAATATGCTTTTCAGTCTGTGAAACAGCGCAAACAAAAAGTGCAGTTGGTTTTTGGTTCGTAAGGTCGGTGAACCAGGTGCCAGGCTTTTCGTTATCTGTGCAATTTAGTCGTGAAATTTTGAATTTTACATCAACTTGCAGAAGGTGGCGAGAAGCCGGACCACGTCTGAAAGGCCGAAACAGCTAGGATAGGCGGACTAACATTAATAGACGCGCGAAACTACAGGTTCATTACCCCGCAGACGATACGAAAAAATCTCACAATTTCTGAAAAGCTTAATTCATCTTATAGGAAATCGTTACTAATCATTAATAAACTGTGTAAATTGAGATAATCTTTTATCACTATTGTTCAAATAATGAATTCAGGCCGGTTGATGGATCGATTCGAAAAAAATATAACAAAGAGCCCCTCATAAAGGTTAAAGTGGTGATGCAATGAATTTGAATTTATCTGGAAAATGGAAGAAGAACGCCGCCCAGAAACTATTGTGAGTCAAAGAACAGGTTTACGTAAGTGAGGCTGCTTTAATGCTCGGGCTTTCACCCTCATTTTCTCATGTTTTGGTTTTATTGGCTGCCGCGAGGAGGGCACGCGATTCATGCGTTGAATATGGATGAGAGAGTATAGGTGATTATTAAGGCACTTAATTTTTTGGAATCTAAAATCTCGGAGCGAATAAAGCGCTCATACTCCGTCATACGAGAGCCGAGTGGAAATTTAAATTCAGTTCTAAGTGCATCTCATTTAATCCGTTCGTCCGACTTGATTTGAAAGTTAATGAATACGCTGGAAGAAGTAGAAAAGCGAAAAACAGGAAATGACTGAAAAAAGCAGGATCCGGACTTCTATGTATTTTTTATTTCTATTGCGATTAATCAATAATCAAGTGGGATGAAATGGTTTTAACGATTGAGCTTCGTTTTTTAACCACAGACGAAAAGATGTTCACGCTTTAACGCAAATGGACAGTAAGAAATCTTTCTCAATGACGCCGGGGGGCTTATGGGAACCGATTTACCCTTGAACGGAAGAGAGATAATTTATTTGATTTTTTTGTAAAGGTGGTACACATCTTTTTAATTTTCGAGTTCGTAAAAACCACAGACAAGGGTTTATTGCCTTCTCTCTTAGCAGAAGGGCATAAATATGTTTTTATAAATTAAGATCTCTTAGGCTTAGGGCGTTTAATGGAGATAACCTGCTGGGTTCCCGTAGCTTTTTTTAAATCACCATTTAGCTAATATTCCATTTTGGCCTTATTGTGGTCTTTCTTCGATAGATAAATCATTTTTGAATTTCCTTAGCAATCAAACAGCTAAAGCAGAGCAACCTTGTGGAATAACTACATGGCCTATTTAGCCTCGAGATCAGATATAATTAAGCTATTGATTGGCAGGAAATAAATAACAAAGGCTGGACAGGTGCTCAATGAAATGTTAAAATTAATTATTATTGGAATTTATACCTGCTGAAGAATATGCCATGAATTTCTTTTAAGAAAATAATGACATTTCTAGTGTACCATCGGTAACTTATCGGTCCTAGGTTTGGAAATATATCCTACTTTCTTTTATACTAAAGAAATTAACGTTCTGTGGTAAATGATAATACATTATGTTACATTAATATATGTTATTATTATTAGTATTAATTTTTAAGGGCGTTTTTATGGCTAAGGTCATTTCTAGATATGAGTATTTTTTCTAATAAGTATATATTTAGTAATGCAAAACTAATCTCACAAAACATTAGAAAAATAACTGCTTAAGCTTGTATAAGCGTACATCAACAAAAATTATAATCTTCGAACCTTTGCTGAAACTCAAAACCTACCCTTGTGCAAAGAATGTATTCATTAAAATCATAAAGTATTTAGGTATGACATGTTGGGCAGTATTTATCCGTCTCGAATTACCAACGAGGTCTTCGGGGACCTTGACTTATGTCAGTTAAATTTAAATACAATACTGCCTTCCCGTTGTTGGTGGGGTGGAAGGGCAGTAGAAAAAACGGTGTCTTCCTCGGACGTGCACCCAATTAACCATATAGGAGGACATAAATCGCTGATCAGACGAGACATGAGTTAAGGGCCATCACAGAATTGTGGCCATCAACAGACTTGGAGATTATGCACGAGTTCAAATAAACTAACTTCTCAATCGACCATCATTCAATATGTCACGGAAATTTTATGATCACTGAAATTCGGAGGGCTGTCATAGTGGACTAAAATAGTTGTGATTGAGGATAAGCACCTCTTGACTGACCGTTAACTACTAAATTAGTTCCTCCAAATTCAATAAAATTCAGACAGTAACTTACGGACTCTGTCAAGAATTATCTACCCCCCCACAAAAAAAAAAAAAAAAAAAAAAAAAAATCCGAGGAAATTACTCAAATTCCTAAAGGTCCAAATTTCATCTCTATCTAGTTCCGAACTCTCATTTCTCGCCCAGCATTAAATTCATTCGTTGGTAGAGTGAAGTGATCGCGTGATTTAAAAAAAAAGTTAACATCAGCTGGACACCTCCTACCACTACCAAATAGAATTGAGCTCTGGCAGAAAAACAAGATCTCTGGGCCATTTATATGACTCCCACCGGCCAGCATTGACCACCTTACTAATCTTATACTAATAATATCCTTATATTAATAAGTAATTCCACTTAAATCAGAAATCGGTTAAACAACTCCTTCTCATCTATTCTCATATTTTGTATAAATCCTAAATATAGATGCAATAAGCCAATTTCCATACCCATGTTCAATTAACATTTATTCTTACAGTAACGACGAAATTCTGTTTCTAAACTTGACTACTTGAGTCGACAAGTCGGATCGTGGTAGTTCGGCCCGGAAGATATCCCCTTTTTACGCCTTGTTGGCGCGTATGTTGCTTGTTGCTCTCCAGCCAGGTCCCCGGGTACCCAGACAAATACAACCGCTTTTCAGAGGCGCTGCAACTCACGAGAGGGTCAACCGAGAACTTGTCTTTTAGGGCTCCTAACATACTTAGGGTATCGATGATAATGGAATAAGTTCTTCCTAGATCTTATTTCTCCAAGGTTGTATACATTTCGGCCCTGTATAAACTTCTAAGAGAGAAGAAAGAAAAGAACTCTTCCAATTGTAGGGAGGATGGATTACATCTCTAGTGAAGAACTAAGATATATTTCTTTCCGGATGTTATGTACTATTAGTCTTCCCAACAAGGATGGGGAAATTTCATGAAATGTCGCTTCGTATTTATCTTGTTAGAAGTGATTGTAGAAGAAATCAAAGAGGTGAATGAGTTTAATTAATAAGAAAGTTGTCTAGACGGGTGATAAGCATCTCGAACCGACATGTATTTCCCACGGTCTCTTTCAATTGGTACGTCGCGTTGTCACTCGGGAGCATTTGAGAACCTCGACCACTTCTTTCTTCCTTATATTACTTTAGTAGAAATTAACGCCTCAAAACCGGATTCTAGTTAACACCACTGCTCAATTGCACTACCAAAAACGTCGTCATGAATTGCGACCGCCGTTTTTGTCTCTGGACGTTTACGGCGCCTTTTCAACCAACTTTATCTTCTCTTTATGCTTTTTCGCCTCTTCACTCTTCGCTCAAGACCTGTAGGTAAAAAACCGGAATGACTATTCTTCGTTCCACAAGCTATTTAACCGTGTTTGTGGAGTGAGAGATAATTTTTTAATTTTGTCCTTCTTTGTCTCAATTTGTTTCTTACACCTTTCTATGTACTGTTTTCCAGCTACATGAAAAACCTCTCCACCAACAATAATCTTCTTTATGCCCCATCCGTCAGTGCAGCCCAATTTTAATATTCAGCTAAAATAGGTGGACAAAAGGTTAGTCATTATGTCGTTGATGTACTTTTAATAAACAATAACCATTTCTAAGGCGAAAACTAAAACATAAATTGGTGAAATTATTTAGGATATCTGTTTGAGGTCTGTGAGGTAGTGATGTTGTTTTAGTTGTTTGGTCGTTTCCGTTCACCCTCGGACACCTATCTTCAGTTTGGTTATGTCAAGTTTTCGGCTTTCTTAATTTTATCTCCTGACTGAAAAGGCGAAGTGGCATTAAACTAGAGGCAAAATTCCAAAGGGGGGGGGATTGAGATAGGAAGTTGGTGTCCGAGTGGACCTAGCCGAAGGTCGTGGGTTCGAATCCCGCTATTGCCATTGACTTTTTTATCTAAACTAAAAAGCTAATTAATTGTAATATATTAATTGGTCAAGCGGACCAAGAAATTAGTGAATTTAATTAAACGGGAGGTTGAGGCATACTCACATAGCACCAAATAACAGCCAATGTATATGCATGTTATTGCATATTATTTTTAAAATTTAAAGTAGTTCTTTCACAGTGATGTATTCAATTGGTTCCAGGGCATTATTGCACCTTTTTCACCTAGTCTCCATTATATATATATATATATATATATATATATATATATATATATAAAGCATTTTATCTTAAAATATACCTTAAATATAAACGAGTTTAGGGCATATAAATATAAAAAGGTATCACCTAAAACAATAGAGGCATGAAACGCAACATTAGGTAGGTACATGAGTTAAATAAATAAGATAACAAGAATATTCAAGTACATGCTATAGAGAAGAAATCAACCGACAAGGACTTAATATTTCCAGCAATTTGTTAAACAAAGTACACATTTTCTTTTAACACATGTTCATTGTTTTTCAAACGCTTAAGTCTTATGCTTGTATTTTAGATAGTTAAAGTATCTCCTATTTTAAATAAAAAGGTTTTCTGTATGTACAAACGGTCTATTTATGCAGGAATTATACAAATTTACAATTCCTCTAGATGAGGGTTGCAAAGTCCAACTTGGAAACTTTCCAATAATTAATAGAGCAGTATTTTGGACTAGTTGTAGCTTGGCAAAATTGTGTTTAGACATATTTCCACAAATGGTGTAAGTTATTAATGGGCGTATATACAGTTCATGAATGAGTTTTTTATTCTTACTTTCCGTACAGATACCCGGTCAAGGCGCCTTAAGATGGTTTATTATTTTGACCTTTTTTTCTGAATGAGGTAACTAAAATTAAGTCTGTAATCAAGATAATTCCAAGGTATTTGCGGATTATTTATTTTGACACGATTGACAATGTGAGATTTGCGTCGAGTAAACAGTATTGTCATTAGGTCTGATTTTCCATTTCTCAAAATATTTTACACGTCTATCTGACTTACACGAGGATTTATAAAGCCCGTATCTTCAGAAACCAATCAAGTTGTAGTTTTTAGCTCGCAAAGGTAATTTATAAAGATGTTAAATAGGGTTGGTCCCGGAACGACCCTTGAGGTATAGCAGGTTTTAAATTTCTTAAAGATGACCGTATGCCATCAATCTGTACAAATAGTTTGTTTTTGGTTAGGTAATCGCTAATTAAATATTTTTGGGCCAACTCAAGTTGGAAGGGTATGGGGGACCAAAATGGAATACGCAAAATGGACTGTAGGAGCATGTCAGCGAGTTTAAAGAAAAATTCTTTTTAGGTTTTCAAAAGATATTGGGGGTTAATAACGGGTCGTATATAGAGGAGTATTTATTTCATAGGTTAAGTTTATGTTATACATAAGCATATCATCTCAGGCTCCACCGCGGGGATCGGGTAGGAATATCGAGTACCTTCCGACCTGGAACCTATATACCGGGTTGGTATATAGGAGTATGTATGTATTTATTGTATTGGTTAGTGTGAGAATGACTAGTTTTAGGGAACGGAAGGACGCCGAAATGTCCAAAGAAGACGATGGCCGATGAGTGCCCAACTGCGGAATCGCTCAGCCACCAATGTGGGTGACACCCTCTGATCCACCAGGTAGAGGCCAGAGGCCTCCTAGGAGGTCTCGTAATTCAAATTTTCGTAGTTTGGAAATTGATAGACTTGAGTTTTAAAAATGAGAGTTCTATACTAAACCCAGTCAGACGATTTCTCCAAAACGATCCTCACAGGCTGTTTCACATTAAAATAATGGCGAATGGGCCATGGGCTTGAAGCAAAATATGTAACACTAATGTAAGAATAATGTGATTTTCATTTAAAAGAAGCCTAATTCTTTGCAGTAATATTTTCTCTGCAATTTTTGAGAGGACATTAAGGTGTGATATTGGGCGATGGTTACCACGTAGGGTGATCTTTCTTAGACTTAGGAATAGGGATTACTTTTGGTAGTTTCGAGGATGATGGGAAATAAGCAAACACTAGACGTAATTGATTAGTATGGTGAGGTGAATGAATTCTATTGTCGAGAGATTTTGGCAAGGATGGGTGTTAGGTCTCCAGAAGCTTTTTTATTTTTCATGTTTTTTTACAACTCATTTTATCTTTTTAGGCGTAGCTACTGTACAGCCAGAGTATTCCTGTTAGGCGGAAAAAAATAATTTTTTAATAACTTTGTTGACCTGTTTTAATAAATGAGCAACACCCAGGTTTTTGTACAAGACATTAACTTTTCCAAAATAGTTAGCTAGAAATGTAGCCTTCATGTCATATTCATAAAAACGGGGGGAAGAAGTGTCATTAAAAATTGAGGTTTTTGGAATTGTTTATAGAAATGTGTGGTCATTAGTGACAGTTAATCGATATTTATTTAGAAATCGTGAGATGCGGTCTGGTGTGATGGAGGCTTCAGAAAAAGTTTTTCATTATCGTGCCAACGTTTCGATCTTTCTTGAGATCATCTTCAGAGCTCAGTGTTTGTCTTCTGGGTAATTGTGCCATTCTTGCGTGTCGTGTCCAGTGTACGTTGACACGACAAAGAAAATGTTTTTTGAAACCTACATCACACAGATCGCATCTCACGATTTTTAAATAAATATTGTTTATAGATAGCGATAACAACTGACTAAACTCACCGTGTTGAATTAACAATATTTAATTATAAGTAAAAGAATTCAAATCAGTGGGGAAAATCAAAATCGACTCCCGAGATGCTTTAGATAGCAGACATATTTTATAAACGGCAATCCGGAGGTTGATTATTCAAAGGAATACTGAATAATCTCAGGATACTTAGGCATAATGGCCGGAGAGCAGGAGAGCCAGTTGTTTCAGTCCGTCATTTGTCCCTTGTCAATTACCCATTCCCATATTCGTTCCAGGTTTAATCCCATTCCGGACCCGGAGAAAAATAAACTACGGAGGAAGAATGTCGCCATTTTAATAGGTTATCTCCGTCTGGTTCCTCTTTCCTGCGCCGCGAAGGGCGTTAGCGTGGAATAACGCTTTTCTAATTTTCCTTTCTTTAAATTTACATATTGTCAATCCTGGTTAGCAGTTAAACGACAAACAATTCAAATTCGGTTGTTTGAAATTAAAGGAACAGACATTTAAAAGTAAATCAAAGATTTTCCTCCAGATCTTATCTATCATTAATCTGTAAAGGTTCTCAAGTATTTTCTATTAATAAATAAAAACATTTTCACGCCTTTGTGATTTAGTAAAATTGAGCAGAATTTGAATCTAACGATTTTCTTTACTTTACTTTAGAGAAGGAAAAAACCATTTAGGTAATATTGATTTTTGCCAACTTGTCATTTTAAGTATTTCATTGGGGTAACTACTTACTTCATTCCAATTTTCATAGATCTCAGCAAAGCTTTTGCTATCGTTTCCCATGAATTGCTTTCAACTATCAGCGGACAATTTTAGTAAACGTGCAAAAAACGTTGATTGAGTCTTGTGCTAAAAAAAGAAGCTAGGTTGTAAACTGTAATGAGTGATTTTCGTCTTACTGTAATATAACAATATGGATTGCTCATGGTTCTATCCTTGGTCCTTTATTGTAACAGCAAATGTTCCTGGTCGTGTTAGATCTGCTTTTGTATGATTTAGTTTTATTTGAAACTACGGTTGTCAAAATTGTAGATGTTTATGTTTATTACCTCATTAAATTATAACTAAAGGTTCTATGTTTTGATTAAGAGTTGATATATTTCTCAAAAAGCTCGGCGAAGGAACTGAATGGTTTTATTCTCATTGGCATCATTCTCTAGTTTTATAATGCACAAACATAATTTTGATGGTTGAATGAGCAAAGGAAAATAAAAATGAAATAGCATTGACCCTCATAAAAAGATGAAATTCATATAATATCATTAATAAGATTATAATGTTTTCCAAATAGGCCCCAACGTTTTTAACCTTGACTAACCACCTTTTTTAGGATGAAATATGTTTTCTAGTAATGTCAAACTCATAAGGAGTATATATTTAAAATGTTTAAGTCCCCTTACTATTCCTATACTCTAAATTCTTAAAGTTGGTCACAAGTGTAATTTTATGATTATAAGTGTTTTTAAATGATTTTTATTTTATTGTTTTCTGTACATTAAATTTATACATTAAATAAATGATTTTAGTTTAGGTATTTCACTAGATATACAATTTTTAAAATCAATTGGGATAAAAGCTAATAAAAAAGAAAACAAAAAGTAATTATTTCAACTGTTAAAAATAACAATTCATAATATGCACTGGCAGACAAAAAATTCCACCCACTTGCAATTGATAAATTGGTTTGTATATATGTTTTCAAATTCCTCAAAGTTTTACACTTTTTAATTTTTAATAACTGAGGGTTTTAAAAGTAAAAAAACAAATATAAATTGCTAAGGAAAATGAAGAAAATAAATAAAAACGTACCGAAAAATTTGTTTTCATTTGGTTTTAAATTTTTAATTAACATTTAAATATCGCGTATTTCCGCCTCTTGCTTTAATTACATCTCGAAGACGCTTCGACATACTTTGGACCTGGAAATGCCTATTTGCTGGAGGTTAGCCCAATCTTCACAAAGCGTCCTTTCAAGATCGTGGAGTGTATCGGGAAGTGGTTGACGTGCTTTTATGGTTATTCCATAAATGCTCGATGGGAGTTCAAGTCTGGTGAACGGGACCTGATGTTATGCTGTTGCAGGTACTATGCGAGCGACATGTGTACAGGAATTATCGAGATTTGAATAGGATTATCACTGATTTCATCGAGGATATGAAACGCACGTTGTTCCAAAATTTCATCCACATACGAGTGGCTATAAAACACCCTCCACGAACAACAACCAACTCTGTGCGACTCTCCCGCTCGAACCATCCCTGAACTACATTGAAAAGGTTGGCTCAGGGAAAAATTACGTACCTTTAATTTCGCCTTCTCCATACTCTTTCACTTCCATCTGGAGATGGTAGAGAAAATCTACACTCATCTGTAGAACGTACAGCTGACCAATCGTCTAAGGACCAATGGCTGTGTTCTCGAGCAAATAGGATCCTCTTATGGGGAAAAGCCGTTAGTCCATACTAATTTAATCTTCTTCCAGCTTGCGTTCAAAAATTTGGATAAATCGCTTGAACAACAGTAAGGTCCTGGTTTCGCAAAATTCTCCAAGTCAAAAAACGGTCATCCTGTGGTACTGTTACCCTAGGGTCCCCAGAAACGGGCTTCCTAATGGTAGGACCCAGTTTCTCAAAAACGTATAACGGCGCCTCGCAAATGTTCCGCAGGGAACTCCGATAGCCATAGCTGCATACCTGATGGAACGCCCATCATCAGTAATTGCCACATCACGCGTAACATCCTCAGAACTAAGTGACATTTAAGTCAAAATTGCAATGAAGAAAACAAAGATGAAAAACTAAACAGTTTATTGCTTTAGTATTGAAATCCCCCCCCCCCAATTGAAGAAAGTTAGTTTCTCTCCCCACTGCCTCCTGATCTGACAGATCTATCAGATTTAACTATTTGCTCCATGTATATTATGTACAGATAGCAATCAATAAAATAAATAATTACAAAAAAAAGTATTGAAATGAGACTGATTTGAATTCCGTAAAATGTAAACAGTGAAAAATCCTTTAACCTTGTTTTGGATTAAGTATTAAATTTGATTATTAAATTGATTGATATTCCCAATTTAAAACATAGCATAAACAAATATTTAAGGGTAAAAACAATGAGACAAATTAAGGGCAGAATTAAAAAAAAATCAATTGCGTGGAATTTGTTCCAGTCAGTGTATATTGGTAGTGATTCTTATTGTTCTTTTTTGATGTTGTATATACCGGTGTTTAATGATGTCTGAGGCCCATTTTATTTTTCCTATTTCGGAAATTCATATATGGAATTGTAACGGTGTTGTGCCTCTCATTAGGGAATCCGGGTAGAATGGAAGTGTTAAGACGGTAGCGACTTATTTTCATAGAGATCGTTCTTTCGACCAATGGAGTGGACCTCGTCGGAATGCCCCAGTCGGGCGTATAAAACTCATTTTATCCCTCTTCGACTCTTGAGTTCCAACTTATCACCTCGTTTGCCTCCACTCCCGAAGTAGACCACCGCGGCAGTGTGAGCTAATAAGTCCGAGAGACCGGCATAAAATACAGCCGGGATAGGGCTCCCAGGCAATTTAAATTCTTAAGCTCCTCGTGGCGGGGGGAGGGGTAAGAATATTAAAACGCACTTTTTTAAAGGATCTCGATTGGGACCGTTCCAAAGTTCTGCGGACATCACGGCACAGCCTTGCTACGGATGTTGAAAGCTGGAATGAATAAAAACTAATTTTAAGCACTTGGCAATAATCCATGTTTTTAGTCCTTCAAATACAACATTGCCAATATCATAAATTACACAAATATGGTATTAAAAATACAGATAAAGATAAAAATAACATTGACGAACTGCACGTAGCTGAATGAATATTACTGAGGTTGGAATAAACGAAAGTAGTAAAGATATTTTTTGTAACCCGTTATGAAATTAATACCAGAATTAATTATTTTAATTAATTAAACTTTTTATTTCCTCGTAATGATAAAAATCAAGGTACGGTCACGAGGTAATATCATATAATTTATAATTTAAAAGAATAATAAATTAAATTAATAGTATAATTTAAAAATGAACCGTGATATCATTCTTATAATAAAGAAGCATTTGTAATTATTAAATTAGGTAAACGTTTGTGCAGGAAAAAAGTACTTTTATTTATACAAACAAGTTGATAAATATAAATATTGTTTAGACAATTTGTTACTTTTGAGATGTTCATTCGTTGTACTCACAGAATTTTTCAATTTATCAACATTCGATTATATTTGTATCACTGTGGTATTATTGCTTGGAAGAAAAAAGAGTATAGCCAGAGGGTGATTATTATTTATTAAATTGTGATCCTTCATCTTGTCAAAAGGTTGAAAATCAATATCTACTATATCATTGACTGTTGTACAAGAAACAGTTTTTTGGGGAGTAATCATACATTTTTTCCTTAGGCTGTGATTTGTTCATGTTATGAATATATCGTTTAAAATTAATTTCAAATGTCTTCAACCAAAGCCTATGTGTTCACCTTGTAGAGAAAGGTTGCTCGATGTATCCCAAGAGCAATTGGCTTCATACAGAAAATGAGATATGAGAATTGTGCTTGAGTACTGCAGCTTCTGTATCGCCTACTACAATACTTGGAAGAAACATTTGCTGGTGGAGTTACAACCCTAGCGTGAGTTAAATGTGAGTGTGTTTATTAGTACGAATGGAAGAGTAAGAGGGCGGAATATTCAGTATCCCATCGACCCTCATTTAGGTTATTTAAATAATAGCTGTAAAAAGTAATGGAGGAATATCGAGTATTCCATTACACAACTGATTGAATACTGCCTAAATAAGTAAGAATGTTCAGTGAGGATATGAATGGGTATGCATTTAGAAGCTGATTGCATTGGGGCTGAAAAAACCTAGCTGTTGATAGCTTCTGGAATCCAACCTCGGATATGATCAAGGTTTGATCCTGGACTTCTGATGACTTCTTCATGCCTGCTGACAAATGATTAAATTACAAAAGCCGGTAAACTTCGAAAAGTGATAGGCTCAGCTTTGCACCCGTTTCTATGTATGTATGTACATCCTTGTACGTAGTTGGGCTGCTATAACTCAGTAATCTGTAAATTGAGGGTACCTTCATTGAAGTTAATTTGTTCTTGTGACCAGCAAATAAAATTTTAAATATTTAAATAGAAGTAAAGTTTAATATAAAATATTACCTGACAAATGAGATTACCTGGGGCTTCGGTGGCTGCAACGGTTTAGGCGATGACATGACCCTCGTCACTGTAAGGTAAAGGTCCCAGGTTCGAATCCATACACGACATTCGCTTTTTTCCAAAACACCGGTACCCCGAGGTCATATAACCTCAGAATTTAAATACCTTCGAAAAAAGATATTTCAAGTATCTCATTACAAATTTATTATAATTTAAATTTGTTGTATAAGCACGTACAGATGTATTTAATTTATATATTTTATAAATTTCTAAAATCAGGACAGCAAGGAAATCATACCCATCTTCAACTTCCCGATGTTACGCAAATGAATACATTTTCAGACCAATTTTGATTGCATAGAGTAAATCTACTCTCTCAATAATATTATTATATATAATCGTCATTATAATATATTAGAATTGATTGTACAGTATTTTTGTATAAATATGATGTAAATTATATTCAAGAACGCTTTAACTTGCCCTTCAGCGGCTCTTCAACCGTTTGTCTCATAGACCCTTTATGACTTATTTTTCTATAAATTTAGCAAACTACCTTGGAAAAATTTATTGTTGTATAGTTTAAAACAAGAAGATTTATTGTGATTAGGTAAGCATCGAATAAAAAGTAAACTTTGTTCTGTCCTATTATGCCAAGTGCATTTATAAATCAATGCAGTTAATGTGTTGACATAATTAAAGAGAAAATACTGTTAAAATGTAAACAATTTTGATTTGAAAGGTTGGCGTTCTCAAAAGTTGAGCAAAGAATGTATGCGATTATACTCTTATCAGAACGTGATTTGTTTATAATCATGTTTTTGTTTGACTGTCGCACTTTGACCCTAGGTAAAGGCTCAACATTTCGCGTGATTTAAAGGAGTTACTAGGTCCTCAGCATTGTTTCGAAGAGCACGTTTCAGCTTAAAAACGAAATTTAGGCCTTTTTCCGAATTCTTATACCTTTGAACGTTTTTCTACTAGTGTTGGAATGAGAGTTTTGCATGCAGGATTTTTTTCTCAAAGAATTTTGAGGCTGCCGGAGCGGAAAAATGAAATAAAAGAAAATACAAATTGCGGGATAATAAACAGCAATGCCAGAAATCAGATATGTTTCCTCCCCCCCCCAAAAAAAATCTGTTAAGTACCATTCATGTATTTATAGTATTTGAATGGAAGATAAAAGGATAACGACGAGCCTATACTCACTCATGCTGTTAGTAGACTGTTGCCAGACTGACGCCATTATGATTATTGGCCATACGAGCCTATGGGAAAGGTTTAAATTATGTAAAAGAATATCGAAATTCTAATTAAAGAACAAGAATACATTTTATAAATTAAATTTTTTGCATACATTTGGCCTTCGAAAAAAGTATTTTAAAAGGATAAATTAAATGTTTGGATGGCATTAGGATAGATTAGTTTATGAGTGAATGCTTGCAGTCAGAGCTTTATAGTACCCAGAAGGGAAGTAACTAACATGAGATATAAGCCATTACAGTGCGTGGTCCGATTGATCAATTAATTTTTGTCAATTAATTAATCTTTATGAAAAGTATTGATTGAGATAAAAAAGTCAGCATCACGAGCGGGATTCGAACCCACGATTTTCGGCTAAAAACGCCGCTACTCTACCACTTGAGCTATCGTCACTTCGATCCTCTTGGACACTAACTTCCCATCATACCCCGTCTTTTGAATTTTCCCTCCTTTTTACCATTTTTCAAATGTCGTGAAATCAGGATTCGATTCTCAACGACAAATTGCCAGGGATAGTTTTCGTAAAGATAGATTTCGGTTTAATTACTAAATCCGGACAAACGTAGCAGAAGATCGTGGGTCCGAATCCCGCTATTGACGCTGACTTTTTTTATCTCAATCAATATCTTTCATAAAGATTAATTAATTGAACTAAGATAGAAGGTTTAAATATCAGAGCGAATGACCTTAGCCGTTAAAACGTTTTTAAAAATTAATAATAATGTTTAAATTATTTCAGTTAATTAATTTGAAATGGCTTCCATTTTTTTGCAAGTTTCATAAACTCCATGATTAAATCGAGTAAGAGGGAACATTATTTTTCGACGTACTCAGTACTATTTTACCAGCCAACTACTTCTACGTAATCGGCTGCTGAATGAGATTCCAAATTATTTTTCCATCACTATTGACAAGCTTCGCACTTTTATTTTCACAGATTTCAAGATACCCCGTTATGAGGCTAATGCCATGTTGATTGTGAGATTTGACGCCGGTTATTTTCTGCTGAGTCATTCCCAGGTGAATGGAGGACTGAGTGAATGAGGAGGAACGGCCCATCAACGTAATAGCATCTAGTTAGGAAATCTTTTTTTAAACTCGACTTCCTTTTAACTTCGACTCGAAAAAGTCTTCAACCCTTCAAATTCATGAAGTATTGCCATTAATGTAAAAGGGCTAAACGATGAAATTGCATTTTTCTATACTAAAACATGTTTGGTATACAATACAGAGCTAGGACGGGTACATCTTCGATTGGTCTGTGGCGAAGAAAGTATCACATTTATCAATAATGACCTTTATATATATGACCTTCCAACTGTTACGTTTATATAGTAGACAATAGACAGTAGAATTTATTTGTTTTAATCCCGACGATTATGTAAGTTTATGCAAAGCATATTTTTTTCGTTTGTACAACGATCACATTGACAAAAATGTGACAAAGCAGTTTAATTTAAATCATTGTACATAATAATTGTTTAATGCATATTAACTAATGATTTATCTTAATTTGTTCAAAATAAAACTCCTTAGTTTATGTGCCTCCCTTAAAAAGTTAAAAATTTCAAAATGCATTTTTGAACAACAACAGCTCGTTAGGGAGGTCGAGGCAGAACCTCACAGCCAAGATCCAAGAGTTTTCGTGTGAGACAAGGAACCGAGATGTGTCCTATAACAGAATCCGATTGACCAAATTTTCATTTTGAGAGCAATGCAATACATGCCGACCAAAAAGTCGCCATCACCTTTTTTTGGATGAGTTGGGGCTTTGGAAAATGTGGTACTTCTTTCCCTTCTGCTGTTCATCACAAGTAACAATTACATCTAGAACACAACATGCAAAGAAGTGTTGCTCGAACTACATAACGATGATTTTTTTCGCGGTTGCTTATTGCCTGTTGAACCGAACTTTCGCACTTTTTCACCTTAACGACGGCCGATTTGATAACTAAAAGATTCTTCGCCAGTTTTCGAACATTTGTTCTAGGATTTTTTCAGAAACTTTTCAACTAGAGAAGGAACCTTCTTTGCCTTAAAGGCTGAAAGTCTTTCTCAAAATCTTTTAAGCCATAATCGCTGCTCTCATTCACACTTCCCCCAGTCATTAGCGTTTCTGGTCAATTTGACACCATTCCGACCGAGTTTAAACTGGTAAAACGATATTACGCGAAAATTGCGCGTTGACATCTCAGTAATAACTGAATTATTACTGACTGACAAAATACTACTGAGGTAAAACCATTTTTGTTTGGAAGTTGATTAAAATGTTTCGACATTCGTACAAAAGAATAATTCTTAACGCAATAATCCATAAAACGTAAATAATTTATTGTATAGAGGGGTAATTGAAAGAAAATATGAAAACCTGCATGATTTTCCGGACAATCTAATATTTCAGTAATGCGCTGTTAAATTATTATTACAGTGATTGTCGTTATAAGCAAACAGCTTCAAATTTGTTTAAAATAGTGGCACCGCATAAAATTACCATAATGCAGTTTTTATCAAATTGTTGTGGTGACAAATTAAGCGGTTATGCTAAAAATCATAAGACTTGAAGGTTGTTTTAAATGTGTAGAGATTAGTGACCGTTAACGGATAATTATTCAAATATCGTGAGATGCGGTCTGGTGTGATGTAGGTATCAGAAAAACATTTTCTTTATCGTGCCAACGTTTCGATCTTTTATTGAGCCCTGAAGATGATCTC
>CM077102.1:32569364-32582577 GCA_039619505.1 Cimex hemipterus
TTGAGCCCTGAAGATGATCTCAATAAAAGATCGAAACGTTGGCACGATAAAGAAAATGTTTTTCTGATACCTACATCACACCAGACCGCATCTCACGATATTTGAATAATTAGTTATTTTAAATTGCTACTCGAAGTATAATCGAATCTAATTTATCAATGATGACATTTAAAATCATAATTACATTTCACAAGTTATTTGATCCTTCGATTCACTACAATGTCTAAACGTCTTCGGATGATAAATAAGGAGTAGTTCATTCAGAAAATCGCTGAAGACGAGAGGATGTGGAGTGGGGTTATTCAGTTGATCAGACACGAAGAGCAGTTAAGTTCCATGCAACAATTAATATCCTGAACATCAAGAGTTTATAAGTTAAACGCCGGAGTGGCCAAAAATAGCCCAATTACTTGGCTCTAAGATTCCCTGGGGCAATAACGAATTGAACTGGTTTCCGTTTCGGTAGAAAATTAAGAAGACAAATAAGTACAAGACGTGGCTCTCACCTGCGATACAGTCGAACATGGTGGTATCATCACTGAATTTGTCTCGACGGCGTTCTCAATTTTTCAACTGCCTTTAGACCGACTGTTCCCGAAAGTGGTCCCTGACATTTCAGGCCTTTCCTAGCCTGAACCAATTAGAGTTATCGATCCGCGTAAACAATTTCGCCCCGGACGTTCTTCTTCCATTCAGCTATCACGAGATAAAAACTCCCTTTGGATATTATCCGGGTTCCACTCCGTCGACCGACGAAATCCTCGCTTCTTGTTTTAATAAATTGGAATAGAAATTTCAATTAATATCCTCTTAATGGGATAAGACAACAAATACAGCATTACGTTTAAAAGGTTCATCTTTTGTTCTAGTGTGTCGGCTCTTCAAAGACGCCATACATCATTGTCGGACCGTGTTAGCATCGAAGCGAACTAATGATAATGCACCTGACGACAACCTCCTTTAATCCTCTTCGGCTCCCACCGTGTCAAAATTATTAAATAAATACTCTTCACCATCAGAAATACAATCAATTGATCTCCTTGAGAGACCTTCAAGAAAAAAGTTTTAAAATATCCATGCAGGATGGATATTATATTACAGGTATATTATTCCTTATTAATTTATAAAATTATATTATATAAACTACTCAAAAAACTATAGGGATATTTATAAAGTTATTATTCGTATTCTATTAATCTAAATTAAATTAACGGATATATTCTTGTTAGTTGGATAAAACAATAGACAGTACAAACTAAAAACAAAAAATGTTAATCCTCATTTTTTAAAACGATTTATTTAAGAATAATAAACAAGATTACTCATTTTGTAAACAAACATCTCCTCTTGCCTTTTCTCCATTTTAATCCAATTGTATTACTTTTACCCATGGAAAGACATCATCTTAAACTAGAAGTTCACAGTTTTATTTTAAGAAAGTCATTGAGGATAACGGCAAGTGGATATCACAGAGGCAGTTAACGTTTCTCAGAGCTTGGTCTTTCGGGCTTAAGACCGATTCCGAGAGTCTGGACGTCCCAACAACAGGAGGCCAATTTAATGCATTTCAATGCATTACGACGCTGAGGGGAGATATCCTCATTGCTGCAAGACGGAACACTTTCCATAACGAACAAGATGTTTTGGCAAGGCCTTTATTAACCAAACCGATTTGTAATCGTTTGTGGGAAATTGGCTTTACATCGTATGCCCCTTGAGACGGCCTGCAGCAACAGCTCACCATCAGAAACTTAGGAGTATATGATGCAGCGAGCCCCTCGAAGAGGAGGATGCTGTTATATGCAGCTTTCTGTCTGTATAGTGATATCAGGCGCCGAAGAGTTTACCGAGAACAGGGAATGGTACAATGCCCCAGGTCGTCCATTCAGTGCAGTTTGAAGGAAGCCGTGTAATGGTCGGGGCTGGGATTTACACTGGAGGACGAACTGGTCTCTACGCTGTTGAAGGCAACCTAACATCTGACCGTTATGTCCAAGAAATTATCGAGAAATACATCTCTTAAACTAGGGATCTCATTTTCGATTTCTGGAAGACATAGCCTCATAGAGGCTGAGTTTTTCATCAGTAAACCTAGGAATTTCCCATCTGCCCTTTCCCCCATTGTCTCCAGACTTCAATCCCATTGAGCACATGTGGGATGTGTTACGTAAAAGTCTTTCGATCATCATCCGCAGCCAGTTGTCCTGTAACAACTGAGTGCAGCGTTGCAACATCTATGGAGTGAAATTCCATATGAAATCAGTGACAACCCAAACAACAATTCCTAACAAGTGCATAGAGGTTTCAGCTAACAAAGAACATTATACAAGATATTAATTATTTTAAAAAAAATATTTCGTCCAAAAATCAAAATTATGCAATTAAAACCATTTATTCCGTTATTTTTCAAAAACCCTTAATAAAATTTTCCTTCACTAAAAACAATAATTTCTATTAAATTTTAATAAAATTTATAATAAAAATACAACAAAATACTAGGAAAAGTAAATATTACAAAATTGGCAATATTCCTATTCTCATAGGACATCTCTCTCCTAGAGAGTTCTGAGCATTTTAGTTATGATGCTCCTTATGGATGACTCTAGGCTGCCTCGTCAATGATTTGTTAAATTAAAAGAGATGCGTTACAAGAAACAAAAAACAAAGGAGAAAATATAACTGCGCGTAAGTGATTCATGTACTGGAGAAAATTAATTTTAGTTCTATTGTATAGACTACCGATCCCGTTAATGTAAAGATAAAAGACAATGAAACTCTTTCCAAATATAAGGAATATTAAAAATTGATCGATCCGAGTTAATAAATCAATATAATTATAGAAACATTTCTCACCTCAGTGTGTCCAACCCTTTCTTATCATCATATCTTGACCTCAATCTTCCTTCCTACGTGTATTCAGTTAGAGCTTTGAAATGCGCACTAAATCAAAATTTTATATGAAGAATATGTTTGTATTATTAACCCGCAAGGAATACGTGCCGTCTGTAATAGTATTGATTTGGAAGGTTTGTTTAGCCTAATTATCCTATGTCCGGTCTATTCTCTCCTTGCACCACATCCCGTTTGTCAATTCTATAACTCTGGATAACATGCTAAATATGTTGTCCTTTAGCAATGAACACCAAATAAAACAGTTCTCACACTATGTTTTGCACACATTAAATAATTACTTCGGATAATTAGTGAAGTAAAAGAATAATTAAGATCTGGTTCACTTAATTATCATCACCTCAGCCCATGAATTACATTTAATTCACATCTAGTGATTCATACATTAAATTTATTTTTCCTTAACAGTAGTATTCTTAAAAATAAGTTTATTATGCTTACTTATGATTAGTTTATGCATATACTTTGTCTTATATATTTTTCTTTTTCTCTGTTTTTTTAAAATTGTGTAAAATTAATTATAATATTTGTTAATGTAAAGGATTAATTTGGTCTTGTGATCCAATTGATGTGATACAACCAATTATGTATTTTTATGTTATTTTAATTGTATAAATATGATGAGCTAAACAATGTATGGATTTTGCGAGGAGGACGGAAGATGATTTGTGATTTGTCATGTTCTGTGTTTATATTTATTTAGAAATCATGAGTTGTGGTCTGGTGTGATCTAGGTTTCAGAAAAACATTTTCGTTTTCGTGCCAACGTTTCGATCTTTCATCAGATCATCTTCAGGGCTCAAAGTATGCCTTCTGTGTAATTGCTCCATTCTTGTCGTGACGAGAGTGTGTTTATATTTTGTTTTTATACGTCATTATTTGTATTAAAAATAATGGCTGAGCCCCCATTTCAATAAAGATTTTACAATAAAACCGTAAAATTGATTTCATTTATGAATTTTGAATTCAAAAACGTGTTTATGTAAAGGAACATGGTGGTTAAGCTTTATCTTAAAAGTGAAGCTTTAATCAGGGTTCTAGAATTTATTATATTAAAAAGTACGTTGAACTAGCATTCTAGAGAATGAAAACAGTATTTATTTTAAATGTGCAATAAGAGAGGAAAAAAATAAAAAACTGAGAGCACCGGTTATAATAAAAATTAATCGGGACTGAGAGGACGGAGAGGTCGGTGGCGTTAAGAAGAAGGGCCATTAAGCTGCCCCCTGAGCTACCTTGCTCTCGCATTAATAAATGCCACGAGTAGAGTCGGAGTGGACTTCTTTCCTCATTTGTTTTAATTAAAAATCCTAGCCTCGGGGCGACGGTCGCTATGGACGGGAGTCGCTACAGTTAAGGGATTAATCATACTTAAAGGGTAAAGCAAATATCGAATTATGAAACCGGACTCTGTTGCATCTTCCTTCTCATGCCTCTTATTTGTTTACTCAGCATTATTGAAACTAACGTCAAATAGAGTCGAGATTTATTAACAACTATGATCTTTTAAAAGTACACAACGTTTCTCTTGTTTGACCTCTTGACCAGACAATTAAGTTATGTATTATATTTTTCTATTATCCCTTAAACATTTATTTAAAATTCATGTATTTATGTACAGCTGCACTTTATATACGCAACAAGCAAAAATATTGAAATTGTTATTACATTGTGCGAACGTGCACACAAGGTTGTACGCTCGGATGCACAAAAGGGCAAATAAGGCATGAACGAGGTCCGCGATAGCCAAGTGGTTAAGGCGTCAGGCTCTCGGCTAGTAGAACCCGCGGTCATGGGTTCGATCCCCACCGTAGCCTCTGGACTTTTTCTGACGCCTAAGGGGACCGGTGGCCGCAATTGAAAGAAATTGACACGGCACTCATCAATGGAAGGAGCGGGATCAGATCTCATCGACCCCGAATTTGGTCCTAACCCCTTCGAAAATGAGTTTTCGATATTCGGCGCACCGGGGGCTCAAATTCATACTTGGTTTGCAAGCCCCCCCCCCCCTATAAAAACAAACAAAAAAACAAACAAACAAAACAAATGGAACCAGGGATAAAGTACAATAAGAAGCATGGACGGCGTCGATAGGTTGGTTGTTAAAAATGAAAACAATGGATTTAGACTCGATTCGAGTGTGTTTGAACAAATGGTGAAACTGTGAGTAAACTGTCGATTAAATACGGTAGTTAACCTCCTCAGCTTAGACACGTGTGATAGGATGGCCTAAGGACTATTCAGATTCATTTATCTAACTAAGCTGATAAATGAGTCTGAATAGTAAAAGATTATTTAATTCTTCTGTTGATTATATTATAAAGAAATATCCAACTGGTAAACCATCGGAGAGCAGGTCCTTCCCTTGATGGGCTACACTTTGCCTTTCAGGATGACTCTCTCAAACAGATTCTTCCTAGTTCCAATCGAGGACAACCATACAAAATGTGGGCGATAGGTGCAGCCGTCACGTGCACTAGGGAGCATGTTTTCCTTTCGTAAAAGTACCCCATGTGTGGCCCATGCTCCGATACGATCATTGTCAAGCTTGACGGAAAGAAGTTCTTGTAATGAGAGTCTTGACTGAACGGTGAAGACGGATTTCTTTGAATGTGGTCCCTTTATTTCCATTTTCCATTCCCATTGTATAATGGATTTAGTATACTCTTTTTTGACATATGTTCTTTCTTGGAACTTCGCATAGTGACTCGTTTGAAACCTCTTTGGATGCTGATCTGACTGCACATTTCCAAAGAGTCCAACATTCGCCCTCATTGCAATCTCTGATACCATCCTCGAAATGCTCTCTATTCTGGATCTGGCTTGTTCTATAAATACACCTCTCTTAATTGTATCCATGAGAGTATCGATTATGACCTGGCTATCAGTCATGGTAGCACGTTTTAATTTGTCGTTGGTCTGTGTTATAATCATCTCATTTGCCAATTCAGACGCTTCAAGGTGGCCAATTGCTCATCCTGATTGTTAGAACAATTGCTGAATTATCAACGATGCAGATTCGCAGATCGTTTCCGTTAATTCATTTCGGTTAACTGGTGACATTATTACATGAAAAATTTCCATTCTCAACTATGATTATAGCAGACGACTTATAGAGTTCACCTTTGATATTTTCATCCGACAAAATTAATTTCTTCCAGACGCAGTGCTACAAATTACTTGTTGAAATTTCGAAAAAAAACACATACACAACAAGCAGCTTATTATTTTTTTCTCCCACCTCAGGGGTCCCCTTCAAGCGGTCTCGGACGTTAATAGGGCCGATCCGAGGAGATAAATAAATCAGTCAGTTTCTGCCTACTGTATTATGTTCCAGAGGTGAGTTATCGGTCGGTGGCCTGGCTGGTATGTTTTTGCCTGTCGCACTTTAAGACATTGATCAATGGCCACGACCCAAATCCTCGCTGTTATTTCTTCAGGCCTCTGCCTTCGGATGCACATGGAAAAAGTCACAAAAACAATAGACGAGTTTATTTCAAACTTAGGAAGGTTGAAGAAAAGTAATTTTCAAGCAAGAATGCAAGGCGCGTTTTTTATGTAGACCTCACTTGGTTAAGAAAACGTTTTGAACCATGTAATTATTCTTAATTGTAACATGAACTTTAATCTGGAGGCATTATTAGTGCCACAGAAATAGTTCAACCGAAATGAATGTATAGTTTTTACTCGAATAACTTCGATATATCGTTTTAAATTAAATTTTAGAAATCTATATTTTTGATCAATATTTTGGATATAAAGGCTATAAGTAAGTAGTAAAGACTGTAAAGTATAGTTGATGGTTTTTGAAAGAACTGTTTCTCGCATCAACCTTTTCAGTAAATATGGCAAAAAAGAAGCATAAAAAACAACTTTCAAATGGATCAAATCGCCTTTTCGACATTTGGTCATCTTCAGTGGTATGATTCAAACCCAGGACCTTTAGTCAAAACCTTTTATTTTCAGATTCTGGACAGATGTTCCCATCTTTACTCATGAGCGTTGAGACCCGTGTGGATCTTTTTCGTCCGGACTTATCCCCAAGGGGACTTCTCAGACGCCTGGTGCCCCCGAAGGGCCACCAGGAGGATTTTACATGCGTGGACTTGTCACATCCCATGACTAGCGAGGTAGTGCAATACTAGTCAAGTTCAGAAGTGCCCTTAGAAGGGCACATCCATACATGTGCCTTGAAAAAGGCAGTTTTGTGGTTTCCAGCATGCCCTTTCGGCCATGCCTTTCACCACCCCCGGAGAAATAGAGAAGGCACTCTATCTCCGGCTCCGGTTGGCCGGTACCCTCCAGCTAAGGTACAAATTGTTTACAAACCACGACCACCACGAGTCCAACCTCATTTGGCAGAGCCGCTTGGATGCTCTACCCCCGTGGTACAGTATTATTTTTAAGGTGGGACTGATGGCCCAACCGGGAACCCTTTCAGGATCCCTACTGATGCACCCGTTGCCTGAGGGGTGCGGGTTCAGTAACCCCTCCACATTCCCATTTATCCCCACCACAATTACTCATTCACTCCATTCCTTTAAATTTATCACACATTCACTCCATTCCTCTAGCATCTCTCACACATTCACTCCAATCCCCTTACATCACTCACACATTCACTCCATTCCCTTTACATTACTCACACATTCACTCCATTACTTTAACATTTTTACACACATTTACTCCATTCCTTTAACATTTTTACACACATTCACTCCATGCCTTTAACATTTTTACACACATTCCTCCATTCCTTTGAATTTCTCACACATTTATTCCCTTTACATTCATCTACTTTAAAATTTCTCTGCACATTTTTCGGAACTCGTTCCATACTTCCACATCCTTAATCCAATAAGATGTCTCTATTGGCCACGATCCTCCACTCGTGACAAATTTTTGTATCAATTTTCTCCTTACATTGTCCTTCATCCCACATTCAAAAATCTTGTGGTCCATTGAGTCCGTTTCCCCACATTCACACAAATTTTGCGATTGTATACCAAACCTTTGTAAATATTCTCCACAATTGCCGTGTCCAGTGATAGCCTGACATACGTGATGGTCCCATAATAAGTTTATGTTTTTCATTCTTTCCTTAATTCTCGGTATAAACTCCTTCACTCTCCTTCCCGTTTCTCCTTCATCCCACTCATTCTGCCACCTCTCCATCACCACCTCCCTTATTTCCCTCCTGCATGCTTCCTTTCCTTTAATTTCCATTTCATCCTCATTCCATACAATCCCATTCCAATTTATAGCTTTCCCATTTCTTACCCTATAGTCACATGCCTTAATTTCTATACCAAAATCAATCGGCAACACCCCCGCCATAACTGGTAAGGCTATGGTAGGTGTCGTCCGATAAGCCTTTAGTAGTTTCAGTAGTAAGTACCTTTGTTCTATCCTTAATTCCTTTCTGTCCGAACCTTTCCACCATTTCCCCATTACAGCTCGGCAACGGAGGTCCCTACCGCGGCGCTGTTATCGTCTTGCTGTCCAGGTCCGAGTGTACTGAATGTAGTCCCTGTCTGAGATGTGGCCACAGTTCCTTCGTATCCATGCGGTAGACGTCTTCTCTTTGTTGGCCTCCCTTAGTGCCGCTCCGTCGTACGTCTCGCACAGCGCCTCTTCCCAGAAACGTCTGGAGTCGGGTTGTCCGTCGGGAGGCTCTTCTTCCTCAGGTGCTGATTTGCCCACGCTACACGTCCTCCCGATCGCTGCCTTGACCGCTGTCGATCCGTCTTCTCGCAGTCTATCCATTCGTCTGGCGAAATACCCCGTATGTAAGTCTCTATGGCGGGCACTCCTAGCCCTCCATCTCTGATGCTGGCGTGGAAGAAGACCTTCAGGGTGTCCTTGGGGAAATACAGCCATCCTTTCACCGCCTTACTTATCACCCTGACAATGGCGCTGAGTCGGCCGGCCGTCGTTCTTCCTAATACCAGAAGAACTTCGGGAGCAGATACGTCCTTAGTACCTCAAATCGTTGTTGCAGCTTGAGAAGGGCGGCCTTGTCCCTCTGAAGGAGTGTTCCCAGTATCGCTTCCAGCCTCATTTCCCTTAATCCTGACGTTATGAAATCGACGCAGAAATACCTCCAGGTGTCCAGAACTCCGACTTGCGCCAGGAATTCCTCGGACATGGAGAATCATTCCGTTTCGTCAATTATCATCTTTTTACTTTAGAGCTCTGTCTTATACTTTCAGACGCCGAGGACTTCACGCCAAGAAATGCATTCATCCTCAACAACACTCGTGGAAACAAAAAAATGCATATAAATGTGAATACGTATTTGTTTACAAACAGGAATAGAAGACTGATCATACTAGGGTTGAAAGCCTAGCATAGCACTTCTATGTACTATGGTCCAACGCAAACTACTGTTTTATTATGTTTTGCGGTCTGCTTGATCAAATAAATTCTTTTCGATTAATTAAGAGTTTTAGTTAAGATAAGCCACGAGCAGGATTCGAACCCTAGATTCGCCAATGCTCTACCACTTAAGCTATCGTGACTTCAAGGAACTTCAACTACGAAATATTGTTCCAAATAGCTCAATGTCGTTCGTTTTCTATATAAAAATGTTTCTTAAATTTTAGTACCTCTACAGAGCTTTTAAGTTTTAATAAGATTTTTAGAAACATATTTTTTGCCAGTTATACAATGGCCAATCTTCCGCCAATGATAGGTGTTTCGAGTTTCATCTGTTTGTTTAATCGCCACCTTGCTTGTACAGGTATTTGTTTTACATCAATATATTCTAACAATAAAAGTCAATAATAGTGTAATTAATTGATTGAGGGTATATATTTTAAACACGCCGTTGCTATTTTATTTTAATCGGTATACATACTGTCCTGGGAAAGCTGAGTTTACTGTTCTCAAAATAATGCATTTTCAATTACGCATCTCAAGATAAGAACCGCAAGTGTTTCTGATGGGACAAAGAATTATCTACACGGCGCTGTCAGTCTTCAAGCCGACCTGGAGCAAAGAATGGTCTGACATCCGTTTGTAAAAACAACGAAGGACAATAGCGAGCAGTATTGCTACTGAATTTAGAGTGAAATACTGAATAATTCAACTGCACCAGGTATGTGAGGGCTGTTATTACAGCGGCGAATCCTTTTTTTATACAGAGGAGACGTATAAATATCGTCTCTTTTGAAAGTTTCGCTTACCATCCGTGTTCCGACAATTTACAAATTCTTGGGTAAATATTTTTTATGCTTTATTTAGGTGTTTAATGGCAACTGCTTTTGGCAATGAAATTGTATAAAATGAGTTAACCATGAACATTGAACATTTCAAATTTAGCATGAGTCATACCACACAGCAGGTCCGTTGTGTCTTATCCATCCTGTTTTACCAGTCATCAAGATCACTATGTTTTCGTGAATACTTTCTGGTAGAAGAATTTCAGCATTAAATCACTTCCAAAACCAAAATTGATCTGTGTATTAATTCGCCAATCCTGCCTTTTTTTAAACATTTAAAGATTAAAATGCCAAAGTATAGGTAAAGGTGAAGAGAGTGGCTCGGGTGCTTGAAGGAGCAGAGGCTTTTGATAGTGGGTGCCAGTCCCAGGCATTGTTTATAAATTTAAACGCTTCCGACCACTCCTTATTCCTCATCCTTATACTGAAATCTTATCTAACTGACTTCTGTTTCAGAGTGGAGTGATGTAAAGAGTTCTTGGAAGTCAACAGATACAAGTCTGCGACCCACAAGGAGGCATTCTGGTTAGATCATTTATTTCACTTATACTACGGACGAACCTACACACCCAATACGATCATTACCATCTAGGCGGACGATCCTGCAATTTTGTCCTCTAACTCGAATCCTATCCAAACTATCTCCTACTTGAAAATTGAATAAAGAAAAATGTACTCAAGGGCTTGTCCTCTACAGAACATAAAAATCACAGATATACCGATTTCCATTCAAGTTAAATATTTAGGATTATAAATAGAAAACATACTTATGTGGAATCCTTGCACTGGAACGGGGTTCAGCCAAGCCATCCAACATCAAGCTGATACGATCCTTCCATCAAACTTTTCGTCAAAGCTCTTAATTAACCTCACTATCCACAACGATCTCAATATTCTTTTTGTCAAATAAATGATCCGGTCCCATTTCCAACAGTTGTACACCAACCTTTCGATCCATCATATTCGAGCCATTTTCCATTTGGAGAACTCGCCACGTCGCCTCGAGACCTCCTTGCACCTGAATCACATAACATTGTGTACCAGCATTGGCTCATTATCCATGTCATGTGTCCTCCGGGAGCAGCACTAGGATTAATTTTAGTGTATGGAAAAGCTTTTTGTGACCACACTTGTAATACGGATGGGGAGTAGCTTGTAAATTCTTAAATGTTTGGGGAAAGGTCGATCCACACAAACGGCCCCCTTTGGGCCATACTGGACAGGGCGTCACAGTACAAATAAAAAATATTAGCGATCATTTCAAAATTTTATTCTCTAAAAAGGTTGTTTCCTTCCAAAGTGAGAATGGATAGTAAGAATTTCCTGCAATTGTTTGATTGGAACTTTAAAACATCCTTGCGCGACTTGCCTAATCTATTCCGGTTGTTGGTAACTTCGTTACTGACTTTTTTTATACCCGCCTACCTCTGTAATATATGCTCCTAATCCAGTTTTAATTACAAAAATACGGCGCACAGTACACGCCAGCCTAGTATTACTTAAACGCTTAAACGTCTGATGAGATCAGGTTGAAAAAAAGAAGATATTTTCATATAGCTTGAAGGGCCGGCATAGCAAACAAAAGAGGAGGAGGTAACAGCTCACAGTAGTCCATTAAACAAGAACTCGTTAAAAAACAATCAGTGCTCCAATATCAATCAAGAACGGTGTATTTGGATGTTAGTGTACATTAGACTTTCAATGGCTGTTAATTGTTAATGTTACGGTATATTTCAATATCATCAAAGAGAAAACCACCAAGATGAAACAACATTAATGTGTACCCTCGATGTTTTTATTAAAAATAAATTGAAGACACGTAATGTCATAAAGACATCATATAGAAGACCTTAATAGCCATGACCTCACATTCAACGCGTTTTGTTTGTTTTTTGATTTTCCCCTATTTCTGGTTCGTCCGTCTTTTCAAACAATTGTCAAGAGTTGGTACTTAAGTAATCCAATAAAATGCAACAAGACGGAGAGGACAAAAGGTAGAAAAATGGTTCCCTGAACACCGGTTATTTTTGATTCTTTCTCGTCCGCCTATTCTTGCTGGTTTTGCTTGTCAGGTCCGTTTGGGAATATAAGTTATTTTCGTAATGAAGCTGCAAGTAGCAGAACTACAACTTCAATAGGTAAAAAAATCATGAAGTAATACAAAGTTTGTGTATCAATGATGGTACTGATGGTAACAAATACTACGTATTACTCATGTAGTATATGGTAATGGGATTTAATTTGAGTGTTCCAATGATACGTCTTAATAATTCAAAGAAGTCAGATGGAAGTTGGAACCACCCACATCTTAATTACAGATCTGTGGCTTGAAGCCCGCAAAACCGAACGGTGGCCCACACTTTTTTCCAGTTGTTTTTTGTGCTTATCAGTTGTCCGCCTTCGGAGTCCCGACGGCCCGACACAAAAAGCAAACGGCGCGTCTAACAACACGGATTCAAATGTGTTTTAACCTGTAACCAATTATATTCCTAATTAAAGATAGTGTATGGGCCCTGACGATGGAATGGAAAAGATTGTTAACAGACGGAGGCGGTGCTGGACCCGCCTACCGAAGAAAATATATAAATATTTATACCTGGTTTGGAAAAGAGCACCTGTGGCAGTAAACAAACGCATACCGTTATAATAAGCAATTTAAAATATTTATTTTAGCAAAAAAAGGAAAAAAGAATAGAACAATGGTATCATAAGACGGCAACTTCATCCACCATGAGGCACAGTAATTATATAAACAATAAAAAAAGGAAAACTTAAAATCAATAAATGAAAAATTAAGCCAAAATCAAACATGAAATAGAAAAAAAAGTTGTTAGAAACATACACCAGTCTAATATCATTTCAAACGTTAATAAACCATAAAATAAAACTTACTAAATCCTGTAGTACCAAATTGACAGATAAACGTATGAAACAACAAATGATAAAAATGAAGTATAAACTATTTTATGAATTCACATAAAAACAATAAATTATTCTCAAAAATATAGGAATACCGTCAAGAGGTTATAATTGAAAATAATTATATATATATATATATATATATATATATATATATATAT
>CM077102.1:32582977-32634048 GCA_039619505.1 Cimex hemipterus
TATATATATATATATATATATATATTTCTTAAATGGAAAGGTTAAAATTAATTAATTACTTTGGATCATAGATTTTTTCCACTAGATCAGGAAAATGTTTAACGTTTGATTGAACAAAAATTAATCATTACATAATTAACTTAGCAAAGGCTGAATAATTTTTAAAAAATCCATATGTATTTCCAAATGTATAACGAAGAAATGTCAAAGATGTTCTTTGATAGAAACCGTGCGACATACGTAATATCTTCTAGGTCAGTTTGGACCTCAAGGTCTGCTTTTTTATCCTTAACATTGTAATATTTACAAAACTCCATAGATATTTACAATTGTAACAAATAATAAATCTATAGACTTTAGACAGAGAAATTCCAAATTAAAAACTACACAATGAATAAATTAAAAACCTGTAGCAAATATGAAATTATCTAATTTATTATATTTATCTTTTGTCAAAATAATATTTAATATTGTAATGAATTTAACTTGATTGTTCAAAAGTTAAAACAATGAAATTACACTCACATTATAGTAATAATTAATCAATTTATGTTTGTGGTCTAATTGACCAAATTAATTATCACAATTAATTATTCTTTTTATGTAAGGATCGATTCCCGCTCGTGACACTAGCCTTTTCACCACAACGAAGAGCTTACATAAAAAGAATAATTAATTGAAATGTTTTATAACTTTAATGGCTTTTGTTGTAAAAATCGGGATTTTCATAAAACGAAACATTTAAAGGTTTAACAGAACTGTTTTCTTGCAGAAGTTACACCGTTTACATTGTCTAGGGCGATAATATCACATTCTTTATTTAAAAAATTTAAATCTAAATTCATATTCATTTGACCTTTCATTTGAATATCCCATTTACGTTTTAGTGGTCTGATTGACCAAAATACCAATATCGCACTATTCCATGTTTCACTTAACGCGACGCCCTAGAATGACACGTCTACACAGAAAACAAACACTTTGAGTGAGTATAATACTTTAAAATTTCTAGCATTGTATAAATTAATTTTTTTTCACCACTCCTACATGTATTTGTAAAATTTACACTTGTTTATAAATCCCAAGCCCTGAAGATGACCTCAATAAAGATGGAAACGTTGGCACGATAAAGAAAATGTTTTTCTAAAACCTACACCACACCAGACCGCATCTCACGATCTCCAAATAATAATTAATAGTTACAAAGCTAATAATTAATAGCTACACTGTGATCATGAAATCGATTGAAGCTAGAATACGCATATTCTATTTAAATTTTTTACGCAAAACCTTGTAAATAACTTTATACAAAAATTAATAATACAGGAATCTTATTTTTAAATGTATTATGTTTAGTAGCCTATTGACCAAATTACTTCTTTCAATTAATTTCTTTTAATGTAAGGACTTGGTTGAGATAAAGAAGTCAGTATCACGAGCGGGATTCGAACCCACGACCTTCGGCTAAATACGCCGCTGGTCTACCGCTTAGGCCGTCTTGACTTCGATCCTCTCGTTCACCATTAATAATATTACAAAAAGTAAGACACGACTCATAATTGGAAAGGTGGGGATCAGACTTCTAGTTTTTGTGTTTATATTAATTTATAGGAATGGCTGTAATTTATTAGTGAGAAAGGAAGAGGCTGTCTCTGCCACGAGGAATATGGTGTACTTTGTTTGAATGAGGTGGTCATGTACAGTAAGTATTGTGTACTGTCGGGCAAAGGTGAGGTGCGAATGGAGGTTGGCATTTTATTGATAGGATATTGACTTAGTTTTCAAATAAGAACAGAGCCCCGGATCGAGACGCTCAAATGGCAGCAGGTTGAAAAATACGCATGCAAGTCAGAAAAGAAGTAAAAACATGCAGAGGGCCGGAGATGACCTCAGGTGTTAGTCGGCTCCTAAACGTCCCACATTATATATGTTACTGCAAGTGTCCCGGATTAAACAAAAGCGGCCCTGAATTCTGAAGGGCTTACAAATGGGGATGTTTTCTGTTGTAAGGGATTCACACTACAAACGAGTACCCTAGAGAAGTTAGACAGAACAAAATGCTTCAAAGGAATCAGGAAAAAAATTCTAATACTGATAGGATTCTTAACAGGACACTGCAGACTTATTGGTTATTTGAAGAACATTGGTATTTATAACCCAACACGTCACATGCATATTCCGCAATGAAGGACACTATCACACCTGCTAGCAAATTTTGGCGCCGCATTTACTCGTAGGAGGAAATAGTTTGGGATGTGGAAATTAGAAGAACTTCAACCACTGAAACCTTGCCTACAATCAGATGGATGAACTAACTAACCGGTGTTCAGAACGGGAGATGCACTAACTCTCAACCGGCGCAGTATTATTGCACACTCCGCATATTACTACTTACATTACCATTAAAATAAAGAAAAATATAACTTTATAACACAACAGGATCAACAATTATTAATGAATTATGTGTAATTAGTTAACAGCGAATCATTTTAACCTATTGTATTTTCATTTTTCAGTCGTCTTGTAGTTTGTCAATTTCGCTGTCTTCATTCCGGAGTAATGTTGTTTCTGACAGATGAAAATAGCGAAAATAAGCGGACCAGGATGATCGAAAAGATCAAAATGTAAATTCATCACACAACAGGCGGGAAAAATCACAGTTTGTGGTTGACATCATAAAACTACTTGAAATAAAAGATACAAAAACATTCAAACATAGGAAAACTGCAACAGCTTACCGATCTCCCATCGGAAAAACAGTAACTAATAAAATATTTTTATGTCTCGATCTAAAAGAGAAGAAAAAAACAAAACGGGTTGAGACTTCGTTTGCGGTTCGACCTGAGATTGATACGGGTGAGGGGATCCGGGTTTTAAAATCAGGGTGCATTTTCGAAACCCTACACCTGCCGACTAACGCAATCATCCTTGAACGACAGTGCCTACCTTTCGGGATTAACTGCAAAAAATGGATAAAATATTTTAAAGAATAAGAACAAAAAAGTTAAGTATTTTATCAAAACGTTTTAAGAAAAATATGCGAGTTTAATTCGCAAAGGTGCCAAGTAAGGATTAAACTTTGAGAATAGAAGGAAAATGGGAGGGATGAGGGATTTGGTAGTATTCGTTGGCCGTTTTGAATAATAATTCTTCGCCGTGTGTCCGATGTTCGATTATTTCACTTGTCAATCTCCCGATGGCAGATAGCATCTCGCCTCGTATGCAAATCCAAACCAGTCTCCCTTCCTCTCCGGCCTCCATCGAAATTATCCGTCATCCCGTCTACAATTAACCACGCTCCTGAGCAATAAAAAGAAAATGTTCTTCCACTTCCACTCCCTCTATTTCATTTCAAACGGTTCTCGACCGGGCTAAGTATTACTTTGAGGCTACCGGATAATAGCAGACGGAGCAATGGGTAGTCCCTTTCAAAATATACGAAACGGGAAATTAATTCCAATTTTCAACCCACTTCTTTACCGAAATTTTCCTCTGAATATTCTGAAATATCGATTATAGACTATTTACACAAATTAATTGCTCTGACAGCAAAATACCCATAATACTTTTGGCCTTAAGTGTTACTTGATTAAAAATTAAACAATAGTATAATAAACAAAATTTATCAAAAATGAGCAAAAATCTCACTATAAAATCATCCAACCAAAACTTTTACAACAGAATTTATTTTTCATGCTACAAATAAAATTGTTGATATGTATAAATTTTAAACTAAATTGCCAGATTTGGCACTCTAAAATGAAAAAATTTAGCACCGGGGTGCCTTCATTGGTGATACTTCCAGTAGGGTCTACTACGTTCTAAGTCTTGCTGCCCAACCGGTCGCGAGGCCACTGCTGCTTAAATATCCTTGATATCCTTGGGAGATTATTGGCTTACAATAGGGAATTAGGGTGTAATGAAAGGGAACTTTATGTATCGAAATTTTATGATACCAAAACGGACTTTAAGATCATTGTGGTTAGATACGTCGAAGGAAGCGTTTACTATTTTTCGGAAAATTTTGGTTTGGGAACTATGCACGCGATGATGGTTTGAAAGTTTGTTTGAACCCCACAGTTCAATGCCTTATCTTCAAATGGGTCAAAATTATCGTTTCGTATCATTTCAATCATAGTCTAATAATTAATTTATTAATCATAATTAATTTTAGGACTAACATTACAACGATTTTATAATATCCACATTAGCTAGGAAGAAAAGGACGATATTAGTTACGGTAAAACTCATAGTCATGAATAATAAAAAAATTCTTATTGAGTAGTAATGAAAAAGATACAGGTAAAAGAAAATATATTGAGGTTATAAAAGTTAAGGTTGTTAAGGCTTTCTAGTTTGCTGACAAGTTGTCACTTGTTTTCTTTTTTTTTCAGGTGTATTAAAATATTTACAAATAGCACTTTTTTGACTTTTTCCCGGGGAAGGTGCCATCATAAAAACGTACTTGAAAATTTTAAAACGAAGATAAAAAAGAATACAAAAGGCGGAATGGTAAGTTGGGTTTACCCACGAACGACGGCTTAGTCAGAATGAAAATCATATACATGTATTGATGTCTCATGCCAGACGGCAGTCTCTAATCCACTTTGGCAGACTGATTTTTTAATTATTTATTCAATAATAAATTTTAAAAATGTACAGTCAAGTTTTTGTAAATTAATCTTTTTTTGTAAATTAAAAACGGACATATCGATGCATTTCAACGAATATATCTATAAATTTCACTTATTTACATTCAAATATTTCGGTAAAAAATATACTCGAAATATGTGTATATGCATGTTTGTTGATTGTTTTGATCGTTTGTATAGAAAGTGTGAGTGTGTTTTGAAACGTCTAATAATTTCGTGCTTTTTTAGTTTTGTATGCGTATTTCAAGTCAGTCTTTTGTCGATTATATTCTTAGGTAGCGCACATGGTTAACTACAGGGACGGATAGATGGTGTAGGTGCAGTGGTGACAACTTTTTAAAAAATCGTTTTAGGTGAGCGTTCTAGAGCTTATAGGGAGCGATGTGAGATGACGGGATTGGTGGATAGGATGGCAGTTTCATCGGCAAAAATGGACGTGGGATTGGTAGGGAAGTCAGCAGTATACTTGAATAAAAAAAAGTCCAACGATACTAACAATAACAAGAGAGTCGTCAAAGAAAGATGTTCCCTAGTTGACCCGAAAGAATTAGTCATTCAGGTATGATCGGAACATGAGGAAGTAGATGAACGGAAGGAAGCTCTTAAGCTTCCGCAGCAAACCCGGATGCCAGACTCTATCAGAGGATTGAGCCGAATAAAGGGAAGCATCCGAGCAGTACCATTTCAGCACAAGAGAGGAAGAGATACCCTCTACTACTTGATGGCATTGTTGGATTGCGGAGTGGTGTTTATAGACGCCAAATTGATGCAATGGGAAAATTTTTTGATCTTTTATGCTAAGAAGAATTCTTTTCATAAGGAATGAGTAAAGTGGTTACGCTTATGAGGTTTTGGGCTAAATTTACAATGGAAAACTCATGGTACAGGAAAGGGAGAAGTTCTTGGGACAGCATTATCGTCTGTCTTGGCCCATGATCCATGGTCAATGCGAAGTGGAAGGAGTACGATGGTAAGACAGGATGCCTAGGGTTACTGTCTAAAGGGATTTAACTTCAGTCGTAAGGTTAGATGTGTATGTCTGGTATTCGTTCATCTCTTAGATTACAAAATTCAATTTTTAATTTAATTTTCAGTTTATTGAATAGTTGGTGCTTTAGGGTTAGCTTCTACGTAGTTGTCATTTAGCTAGAAATCGTTGTTTAAAAGTTATTATTTGTCTAATATTATGTAGTATATTAATTGGTTGTAGTCAAGTTGTATGTTAGTACGTTTGTATTTTGCTTCTAAATATACTTTCCTGTATGGTTGCTGCCAAGTTTTGTACTGGTTCATCTAAGTATTCCCCAATTTTTAATGAAATGTTTAAGTTAAGGCTATGGGTAAGTAATTGTCTGAATGATTCCCAATCAGTTGGCCCGTGAATAGGTTTAGGAGGAAGGATAGAATTCGATAAGATGGAAATCAAGAGCCAACAGGATAGGGTTACGGTCTGAGGAACAATCGTAGAAATTTTGGATTTGGAAATTAAGGGAAGATAAGTGGGAGCGAATGAAGAAGTCGGGGCGTTTGAACTGGGAAGTAGGCCAATAAGTTGGTACATGAGATGAACTATACTAATAGGAGGTTTTGGATAGGATATTGATCAGTATACGACCTCTGAGATTCATTGACCGACAGCCCCCATTGAGTAAATTTCGCGCTCACCGGAAAGACATTAATATAAGGATTGCAAGAAGGTAAGGAATTGTTGTTTGATGACTTGTTGGTTTGACAATATAAAACTGCAATGTTAAAGGAATTATGTTAGGAGGAGATTTTTATGACGGTAGACAGAATGATAGAAATCCATGTTTGGGTAGGTAGGGAGTAGTGGATTATCAAGTTGCCGATTAGTATGACTGTCCTACCATGAGTTATACTGTCAAGATGATCATCCGATATTTGCTGCAGTCCGGTATGAGGACGTGTGATCTGATTGAGAAGTGGGTATCCGTAGTAAATGCAATATCAATTCTTATGTCATGTAGAAGAAAGTTGAGTTCATTGTAGTGAGCATTCCAAAGAAGTAACTAAGTAAAAGAAGGAATTTTTGTTTAGTCGAAGAATTTTGGTACTCTTCGAATCTCCTACGGACATTTTCGTACTATTTATAAAAAAAAATCTGACAGTCAGCAATTCAATGCACGACTTAATAATTAATACGTAAAACTTAACATTTAACGCCATCTTCAGTGAGGAACTGACAACTGAATTTTTTAATAGTTCCTTACTGAAGACGGCAAAATGCCGAAAAGAATTTGAGAAGTTGACAAATTCTCGAGTGAAGACGACCCAATATCCCCGCCAATAATGGTCCCCTGACCAACACCAATCATCGATTTAAGTGTTACTCAAGTATTATCAATTAAAATAATTATCATAATAAACAGCAAACCAGATCTATTTACTAAAATGAATAAAATACGACATTTTTTCGTGTTGAATAAGCAAACGCTGCCCTTGCTGTAAACTTGTCTGTGTTAAAAAACTTAATAATTACAAGGACAGTGCTTTACATTCTTTCACCATTGGCGATATTTAACATTGTATTTTTTCTTATTTTTATTGATTTCCATAGCCTGTGTTCTGTTTTAAAAAGGTTTCACATCAATTGTAATTGAAAATATAATCAATTAATATATTTGAGCGGTTAATCTTTCAGATAGATAATAAATAAATTAATAACAAAAACTAATGTGTCGAGATTAGTGGTTTCAGAAAAATGATGATCTCAATAAAGATCGAAACGTTGGTACGATAAAGAAAATGTTTTTTTGAAATCTACATCACACCAGACTGCATCTCACGATATCTGAATAATTACTAAAACTAATATATGACCTTAGCCGTTAAAACGTCCTTAAATAATAATAATAATAATAATTACACTCACTATTAATAGTACTGATTTTCCTTCTATAATGACTACTAAAAACCTGGTTGTAATTTTGACCACAAGTGAAACTGTATTGCCCACATTGATCATATCCTCCAGGTTAAAAATTCTGGATTTCCTATCTCAACCCCGCGCCTTGACCTTCTCTACAAATCGCTCGTTAGATTAATTTTTGAATGCTGTTCTCCTGTTTGGAATCCCTACACTGATAAATTTATTTATAAACTTCAATCTGCACAATTTAAATTTCTCAGACCTCTTGCTTATAAAATAAGAGAAATTATTACTATAGAAAATGAGATTTCCCCTAGACACAACTGATTCACTTTCTCTTTTCAATATAATAAACAACTATATTGAAAGTCCAATTTTTATCTAGTTAAATTAGCTTTTCTGTACCGACTCACTTGACCAGTTGAAATGGCACTCGCATTTCCTAACGTTCAACTAACTTCAGTAAAAATACTCAATTGGCAGATTTCATAACTTTATAAGAATAAAAATGTTTTAGATATTTAATTTGCGTTTAATGCACACATGCTTATATTTGCACGTTTTAACTTTATATTGTTGCAAGAATAACATCTTTTCATTATGATTATCAAATTAGTTATGTTTATTATGAATCCTTTACATTTAGTGGTCTACTGACCAAATTACTTCTTTTAATTACTAAAAAAATGTCACGAGCGGTATTCGAACTGCCTCTGTTGTCGCAAGATCGTGGGTTCGAACCTCGCTCGAGACAATAAATTTTTCATTTCAACCAAAACCTTTGCATAAAAATTGCGAATAGTAACTTTATATTGTTTCTAATTAGAATTTTTAATTGAATATCATTCATATAAGTATGGACATAATCCTTTTGATAAAATAGTGGACACGGCCAATAAATTCTCTCAACTGATTTTTTTCTTATCATTTAATAATTTTGTTAATCATTTATCTTATTTTCGTTACTTTCGTTCCAGTAATCATTATTTTGTAATTTCGTTTGATTTTATGTTATGTAGAGGGTGGTCTGCTCGTCCTGTTAAAAAAAATTTCTGTGACGGTATATTCAAAATGTGGCAGGATGCCCGTTCAAACTCATTCATGATTTTCAAACGTCACCGTTTTATCTCAATTCATTCCAAATTTCGATTTTTTTATGTGTTATTTCGGAAAAACTCGTTTCTTTATACAAAAAATGTTTTCACCAATCTAACGTAACTTTTCCTAGCTTTTGATTCCATTTTTAATTTATCTCAGAATTCTTTTTATGATTTATGATTGTTGTTCCTAAAATTGCCAACCTGCGTACAAAATAATGCACAACATCAAGAAATTTGCAAAATTTAAACAGTAGCTCCCTTACGTTACATTAAAAAAAAAGAAAAAAAAGTCAAACCAGCCAAAAACTTCAACATTTTATGAGCTTTCCAACGGTCTTTTCGAAAACTAGATCATTTTGATTTTTTGGATAGGATATTTCCCTCGTTGGGAAGAAGTAAACGTTGAAAGTAGATTGTCTTAGAACTGTTTTTCTTAAATAAAAATTAAAAATCGATACTTTTGAATGGATTGAGACAAAACCATTAGGTTTACGGCATTTTACACCAATTTGAATGTTCTATTACGATTTTTTTAAACTAGATAAGCTGACCACCTCGTATAGTTCATAAGTTTTATACTTTATTTTATATTATTTTTTTTTTCTGGAGCTTCCGACATCTGAGCCATTTCAGCCTCCACTGAGTCTATATTCTATACCCGTTCAGACACAACATTCATACAAATAAATACGTTCGTACAGTACACTCATTCCGTTTGGTCGGTGGAGTACGTGATATTCCTCCACCGACCTACAATTAAACTAAACTAGATTGGGGTCGATGACGTACTTTTATTAATATTTCGCCATCGAACCCGCACGCACACTCACTCGCTTTCATCGTTCGAGGGGCGATGATGACGTTATATTCACCCTCACCCCTCGCCATTCACGCCAATAAATACATGCACACGGACAAAACACAAAGACACATAACACATAATATATACTATATACAATGAAAAACCCCAATTTCCCATAGAAAGCGGAACGGGGGACTCAGAAACTCGCTACTGTGCTCGAGGACTCTTCTTAAATCCGGCGGCATGCCTGCACGCTCTCTGTAAGGAGCCAAGGCATGACACGCCTCTATTATGTGGGACACATGGAGCAACCTTTCTCTGCATAAGGGGCACCTGCGCGGACTTTGGCCTTTTATAGTTTATTATTGTTGTTACTTACTTATTCAATATATTTTTGTCATATAATTATTTCCTAATATTATTAATATAATATTTTAAATATCTTGTAAATATCTGTACAAATACAATGTGATTTTGTCAATATTTTCTCATGAATTATTCCTTTTAGCTATTTTCCTACTTTATATACACTAATCGTTGATTACTCATGTAATTTTTCCTTTGCATTCTTATTTTTGTTTTATAACTTTTCATTTTATATACTGTTACTTTTATATAATAAACATTTGTGTAAATCGGATTTACCCCATAAAATTCATATTACTATTATGATTTGTGTATAAAACATTTGTCAATAAGACATAAAATACAGGTTTTTTGTTATGTCGAAAAGAATTAACCGTATTTCCTCCAATAAACATCTTCAGAAGTGAGCATTAAGGCAATTAAGATGTTGGATCGAAGGAAGGAGAAAAGGTAAATCAACGATGATGCCGTCCTCAATAAATTACAGAAAGCAGTGTGGTTTCCTGCCTTTTTTTTTAGAAATTAGTATTGGTTTTTTTTGTAGTTGCCAGGTGGCCAATGTTTGTTTTCTACCTTTCGATCCGGGGGGCACGAAAACGCGTTTCACCCCCCCCCCCACAAGCTTCGGCCAATTGTTTTATTGAACAGATAATTTGGCCAATAAACATATTTAATTTATAAAACTTTATATGTGTTCGATATTCAAACAAAAAAGGTCAGAGCAATGGCAGACAGTTAGTTCTACGGTTTTTAGAGAAGTCGTTCCGGCCGAAGTGTACTAACAAAAATCAGTACGGAATTTGATATAATCTCTAAAAAAAAGTTAAATAAATACAAAAACTATATAATATAATAATTGTTAAATGTTTCCCAAATATATGCAAGTATCTGCCCAAAATTATGACGTAAAAATTATACTGATAGATCTCTATACAACATAAATATTAGATGGGACTATTCCATGCTTTTTATGGGTTTCTTTGTTTAATGCCCTCCCTCTTTCACTCTTTAAAAAAATACTGTCTTAAATATTTATCTCATTTAGGTCATGTACATGACTACTCTTCTCTGTCTAAAATGCCGAGGGTAGCTCCTTTTAACCATACCACCACCTACAGTAACCAAACTTGTCAGATTAGATCTATGTGCAAAAACGGTCCATCATGTTATCCAAAGGTTGGCACCACGAAAAGGTGTACAGTTTAAAAAAATGATTTTACATCTGTAAAACAATAACAAAGGTAAACATATTGTAAGAACGAAACAATCTACATGAAAAACACGTAAGAACTCACCCCGTGATTAGCCTCCTAATAAATAAAAACAGAACGACTTTCTTCAGTAGAATAAAAAAATGTTTATTATTGTAACACTCAAAAAGGTCTTACAAGCTACAAAAAGCTACATGTTAAATCCACAATAACTTAAAACTCAAATAGCATGGGCTGAAGCCCGTCTGCTGAGTTGTTTTAATATCTAATAAATTATGCTGTTTTAACAATTGAATGATTTGGTTTGGGAGCATATTTACATATACGTTATTATCAGAAATATTGAATTAGACCTTCAACAAGGTGTTCAAACAACTACTATCAACAATGGTGATAATAATAATAATAATAATAAAACTCATTTGAAAATATAACACAGCTTCCGATATACTATCATGCATTAGAAACTTAGTAATCTCTTATAGGAACAATATTTGCACATTAGGTATTTCTATAAACACAAATTTAAGCTTTTAACATGAAATATTAAATAACAAATTGAGTAATAATAATTTTAATTTAATGGATATTAAGTAAGTATTGCCAAGAATGGTGGCAATAAATCTTATGTCAATTTCTAACACTGCATATTACATGTCTATCATATTTTGACAATTTTGTAATATGAAATAGTAACATTACGTACATATTAAATTTCAAAATATTCACCACCTGTTAATAGTTAAATTGATTTATTAATTATTGAATGAATGAATGGAAAAGTACTTTATTACATAAACAAAAGAGAGTTAAAAAAATTGCACATTATCAAAAAGCACATTTCAGCAATGGTTATCAACCGTCTGCCGGAATCGGACTATGCACTTTTATCAAACAAGGAACACATTTCTTCTTAAGGAATAAATAAAAGAGAGAGAAAAAAACTATATAAATAAACTAAAATAGTAACATATCTATTTAAGCACATTTAAATAACCAGAGTGTCTGTGATATATGCAGTAAACATTTAATAGTTGAAATAAAAGATTAGCATTTTCCTGTAGTTCTAGGCTTCCATCGTAAACTTTACCAGATTTAAAGACTCGAGTTTAATAAAGAGATTAGGTGCTCTCTCGTCAACACGGGCAAGCCTGTATGCCTAGCTCGGAACTCCGCTAAAACTGGGCATTCTGCTAGAAAATGAAGACAGTCTTCTCGAGCCTGCGTGTTGCAGAGAGACCACCTATCGGAACTACTGACTCTTGTGGGGTTATAGTTACAGTAACTGTTATAGTTACAGTAGTTAAGGTACAGTAACTCGCTCCTAATTTTGAAAAACCAACGAGCTAGCGGAATGGAGGGAATTTCAGTGGCTACTTGCACACACACCGATTTCGGACGGCCGGTAAATAATCGGCCGATATTTTACCGGTTGCAGGTGCTGGCACACTCCCCGGATTTTTACCGGTCAAACAGTCAGTTCCATTCCAGTCACGACACGAGTATATTCAATACGTAATAATGAATCCTAATCGAGTAGCTGCAATGTGGTTATTATACCGCCGTAGGAGAGTTTTGCAGAGCACAACAAACTTCTCTCCATGCGTCCTGGGTGAGATTTCTATCTTTAAATAAGTTCAATGTTTTGTCCCACAAAACCGGTCTTGCCTCCACTAAGGATATTAAAATATCATTATCAATTTCAACAACTTCACCCGTTGCAAACTTTAAACGCACGGCACTACCAAACGTGGTCTCCGAGCAGTCGACTGGAATGGTCGGCCGGTAAAAAATCGGTGAGTGTGCAAGCGTGTATTTAGTCACATACGCCACTGCTTCCCGTTAATGCCGGTCCACCGGCACGCAGTAACAGCGGCCGGTAGCTGACCGGCATTTTGAAGTATGTAACTGTAGTGTAAATTGAAACAAAAGTTCCACTGAGGTCTCGAGGTAGATCATGTAGTTAGGCGTGAAAGAAGGGAGGTGATAAATTTTTATATTTGAGAAATCGACATGATTTATTTTAAAAAATATACTGATTATTGATTTATACATCTCAAATTTGCCCTAGTAGGTATATACAGGCGTGAACAGGGTTACTTCTGTCAGTCGACCGGCAATTCCGCGTTTTGTAACTTACAATAAATAAGCGGCAGGCGATGAGAATCGCTCACCCCGGGTGTTGGCAGTCCGAGATCAGGCCTCGGACTTATCCATCCAGCCGTCGAGGTTGAACGTCACGCCAAGAAATACATTCACCCTCAACATACACTGGACACAAACCAATACATATTTCAGTACTGTATACGATAGAACAAATTTGTTTCTTTCCAAAATCGGAACAGAGGCTCATCTGGACCAAGCTATCGTTCTCAAGAACAATGATCACATCGGGTGGTTTTCTTACCCGCTTTCTATATAGTGCTAAAGAATCGTTCGCTTCAAATAGATAGGGCGTAGCTTTGATCAAAATTTAGGTGTTCTTGAATCAACCTCGCATGGCCGATACTAAATCGAGTGAGGATGACCACGGGTCAGATCATCCGAGGGCAACCTATCGCCAGTGCTCTTGATACTAGAGTTCTCCGCCGATCCTTCAAAAGTATATTGCATATTCCATTTTTGCAATTAATTGCATATCCTTATCAAATACTTTTTCAACCAATGTAATGTTGATATGAAATAGATAACATAACACTAAATATTTGGAAAGTAAAGAAAACGACGAAGATGACGTAAATAACAAATGAATCACACCCTGTTAAGCGGAATGTAAGGCCGCTGAAGCAAGGACAGTTCAGGGGGCGTCGCATAACGCTCGGCAATTACACGCTTTTTGATTTACAAAGTATTTGTGCTGTTTTCCATTCGTGGAATGCTCTCCGGCTATTAAAAGACCATTTCCATAATGACACGGAGGATCGATAAGAGTCCGATTGGTGAAAGGTTGGAGGGAGAGAGCTCCATAGGCGAAGGTAACAATTAACGTTTTAATTCCTGAGGTAGTTGTGTGTTGGATGGTAATAACAGAGAAGATAATGGCCAGCCAACGGTTGGTCTCACGTCAATCACGGCAGACCCGGCCCAAAGACCACTTACACAATTTATGATATTTCAATCAAACTATTTTTTTTTAGACCTAGGATAAAAGGTAAGCACGATAGACGCATGTAAAAAGAAACGGAAGCTGAGCCCACTTCACACCTGAACAGAACTCAAAACTGTCCGAGACGACTTGGAAGTACTACTCACCGTGCCATAATTCTTCAGAAATATCAATTCTCAAATAAAGAATAAAACCGAAGAGTTTAAATTTTGTCTAATCTAATCGCTTCGTATGCTACTAAAGTTAACGTCGTTTTGTAATTAAAACCACGGATTTCTGATCTTGTTTGATTTACTTTAAATAAATATGTTGGAATTACATAACGATAATAATACATATAGTTCTAAATAAAATACGAATTTTTTTATAACTTAGAGTGTATATGTAGAGATAATATAAGACAATGTGTAGAGCGTTCATTTCAAGCACCAAAGATTGTAAATAGGAATGCACTCTTTTATGAGCCCATATCCAAATGTCCTGAAGATAGTAAACCACCTAGCATTCATTATCCACTCAAAAGATGCGAAGTAACTAGAGCCCGCTTCGTCTCCTTCTTTTACCTTACTCGAGTAGACCCGAATGGGTTTGGTATTAGCTTCATCTTTCTCCTACAGTTGTGCTATGGTCTTGGCTGTAATTATGTGATCATGCATCATTTATGGACCTCACACCGGCACGTTAATATTTAAGAGACTACCAAGAGAAAAAAATTAACTTCACCATGCGATTAAGATTAAGACTATAATTAGTTTCGCACACAGGTGATGAAAATAAAACTTACAAAAACATGAATTCATAGGAAAAAAAAACGTTTTTAGTTATAACGTATATATGGAACAATAAATAGTCGAACACAGACTTTAATGTTTTATCCTACTAGAAAATTAATCGATTTTCGTCGTAAAAATGGAAAACAAAAATAACAGATAGTTCACGTTTATCTGTTCTACCATGGTAGACTACACTACCTGAAGTAACGTAGAAGAACAACACGTTGACAAAAATTGAACAAAAACTTTCGATTATTTGTCTTTATGAAATGTATTGCTTGAGATAAAAAAAGCCAGTGTCACGAGCGGGATTCGAACCCACGACCTTCAGCTGGGTTCGAATCCCGCTCGTGACACTAGCTTTCTCATCTCAAGCAAGACCTTACATAAAAAGAATAATTAATTGAGATAATTAATATGGTCAGTTAAACCACTAAACATAAATTGTTCAGTGTTTACTAAGTATATTTATAAGTATAATTATTGAAATAATAATTATGGTCAATTATGACAGCTAAACATATATGACCCACGACCTTCGGCTAAATAAGCCGCTCCTCTACACTTGAGCTATCGTGGTCATAGGTTCGAATCCCGCTCGTGACACCGTCTTTTTTTTCTCAACGGACACCTTACATAAAGATTAATTAATTGAAAGAAGTTGTTTGATCAATAAAATAATATCCCTCTCGAAGTATGGTCGCTACATTTTAAGTCACTATTGAATCCTGTCATTAATAACAAAACCCTCATCTCCTACGCTGAACCACATGTAGTTGATCCTATTCCGCATGCCCTCTTTACCTTTGCATGCTGGAATTTATCCTTGCCAGGCTTAAAAACAATAAATCCCATGGTCTTGATAGAATTCCTTACGAATTCTATAAAAATTCCCCGCCTGTCTTTCGTGAATACCTTCTCCAATTTTTTAATTCTATATCTTCCTCAGGTCTCACTCCTCTATCCTTTTCGAAATCAATCATTACCCCCTATCCAAAAGTGGTGACGTCAATGATGTAAATAATTATAGAGGTATTTCCTGCCTGGGCTCGATCGCAAAAATTTTCTCTGCCCTAATCCTATGCCTCATTGATGCCTTCGTAGTAAGAAAGGGTTTATTGAGTGAATGCCAAATGGGTTTCTGTAAAGGTTATTCTACAAGTGATAGTCTACATTATTTTAATCTTTTTTGATGGTGTACTAGCATATAGCGAATAATGTTATATCCTCGCTTAATTCTTATTTTTTTCTTTCTTGTTTATACTTTTCCTCTTAACAACGAACTCCGGCAGAGGATTGAGATCCATGCCTGTACTATGCTGTACTAATAATCATTGTTATATACGTAGAAATAAAAAGCATTTAAAAAAACCTCTGCTCTTCCACTTGAGCTATCGTGGTCGTGGGTTCGAATCCCGCTTGTGACACTGACTTTTTTTTCGACACCTTACACAAAGATTATGGTCAGTCAATCGAACCACGAAATTTAATGTATTTTACAAAAACGTTGAAGTTAAACCATATGAAACATTAACATTGATTAAGAATACATTTGAACATATCGATCATAAAAATTTGGAAAAATAACTTATTTAAAAAAAGTTGGGGGGGAAAAAACAAATTTGAAAAACCTGGGACAAAGCTTGGATGTAAAGAGCATCAAATAAAACAAACGATTTTGATGAAACTTGGAAAAAAGGTTAAAAATACATCAATGTTTTGGAAAGAGTATCGATGTTGTCACAGACTGATTACTGATAATGTATGCAATAACTGTAAATGCATACGCACGTCTTCAGCCACCAGAGTTGGGGGTCCAGAGGTTATCAACAACTCGGTAATTTCATTTTCCAATTTAATAAGTCCTCCATTCACACATTCACTCACTCTTAAATAGTCAGGGCACTGGATATTCCAACATAACGTTTTTCATTTGTATAACTATTCTCATTGGGGAACAACTTGATATTCACGGCATAAATACGTTCACTCTCAATCCAGGCTATTGATACAAAACTATTACTACTATCTATAATTAAGTATTATGTGTAATTGACATCTTGATTTATATGTTCATTTTTACGCGTATTGTGCGGCATTTTGTACGTTTTGGTATTTCAGGGAGTCCAAACTGAAAATTAAAATTTATTTTCTTCTTATCAATTATACCACCCAGGTACTAACTTTCATGGTCAAACACAATTCTCATATCTGGCGGCATTCCTATGCGCTCTCTATATGGAGCCAAGGAATTGCATCCTTCAATTAGGTGAGGCACATAGAACAACCTCTATATGCCAGACGCGGGATGTCTCAGATTCATGCTCACTTTATCCCTTAATTGCTAAATATTTTTCATCCAGAAAAAAAAATTATAAATCTAGAAAATTAATGTGAATTATTTTTTAGTGAAGTGCTACAATGATATGTGTGAGAAAAGTGATAAAGTTTGAAACGCAGTTTTACTAGGTTATATTTAGAAATGATTAACAAGAGTATACCGTATCACATGTTGGCATGCTGTCTAGTGCTAAAAAAGGAGAAAAATCTACGGGAACCAAGGTGGGTTAATTTAAATGAACGGGAGGCTCTCATGTTACGACTTCTGCGGTTGTAATGGACACTCCTAATTGCGGCCTTTCTGGCGGTTTTCTCCTACCGATTTTTATCCCGTTGTGGGATATCCTTGTCGAACTGTCTCAGCTGTGACACGGCCCTAACCAAGTTTTTTGTTTAAAAAAAACCCTTGAATAACAAAAAAAAATGTTTTGGTACATTTCTAGTCCAAATTAATATATAAGTAAAGATTTAAATGTAATAAAATAAAAATAAATGAAACTTACTAAATTAAATAAGAAGGGGAAAAAATTAATCATACTCGATGTTAAGTTGTAAGTTCAGAAGGTAGTCAAAAAGAATTAAAAGCGGTGTATTTTACAAGAGAGAGTAGTGATCAGAAGGATGGAAATGAGTACATGACTTAACGAAAACCTAAATTTTAACAGATTCCAAATATAGGAAGGACATGGAAAGTACTGTATAAATAGATAAAAGAAGGGGCTTAGAAAGTATAGGAGGGGTAAACCCTACAAACATTCCTGACATGATATTGTCTCAAGTATTTTTTACTTATTTTTATTTTTATTATCTTTTTGCTGGGGCTTCCGACATCTTGGTCATTTCAGACCCACAGTCAGTCTATATTCTATATCCGTTCAGACACAACATTCATACAAATAAATACATTCGTACAGTACACTCATTCCGTTTGGTCGGTGGAGTACGCGATATTCCTCCACCGACCTACAATTAAATTAAGCTAGATTGGGGTCAATGAGGTACTTTTATTAATATTCCGCCATCGACCCCGCACGCACACTCACTCGCTTTCATCGTTCGAGGGGAGATGATGACGTTATATTCACCCTCACCCCTCGCTATTCACGCCAATAAATACATGCACACAGACAAAACACAAAGACACATAACACATACTATATACAATAAAAAACCCCAATTTCCCATAGAAAGCGGAACAGGGGACTCAGAAACTCGCTACCGTGCTCGAGGACTCTTCTTAAATCCGGCGGCATGCCTGCACGCTCTCTGTATGGAGCCATGGCATGACACGCCTCTATTATGTGGGATACATCGAGCAACCTTTCTCTGCATAAGGGGCACCTGCGCGGGCTTTGGCTCAAGAGCAGGTGCCCATGTGTCAACCAAGTATTTTTATTATTATCTTTACTTTCAATTCATACAAACACAATTATACAAACTGATTGAAATGAAAATAATCACCTTAATATAATAGGGACATTTTATTCATAAATGATTACTTCATAAAGGTCTCAGACCGTCCAAGAAGTCTACTATGATAATTTTTAAAGTACTTGATAATATTTAATACATAATAATGATAGTAATAAGTAATTATAATTAGTCCATAAGAATAATAAACACTAACATTTATAATGCTATCAAAGTAAAAAAAACTCGCAATTTTTTGGTTTGTAACTGTTGTTTGCTTTACCGCTTTACGGTATTGTACTAATGATGTCTAAACTTTGCCATTATTATACTCAAACATTTTTTTCACCTGAAACGGTTTCTTCGTTGAAATATTTCAATCTATAGTTACTGTAAGCGGGAAGTGGAATAGGCCCTCTTTTTCTAGGTCCACTATTACTTAGTGTACATACATTATTATCTTTTTTTAAAGTATTTATAATTTAATTTTTATCACATCCCCTCTTATTTTAGTGATCCACCTCGTAGAGTCGAGTGTTAGGCTGCCATTTAAGTAATGATTTTCTAAATCAAAATTGAGTTCACGGTGCAATTGGGAGATTTTTAACATTATCTTCACATCTTTGTTGTAATTAATTAGTATAGAATATTTTAATTTTTTAAGACAGTTTTTCCATAGTTCGGTATTAGTTGCATTACAATATTTTAGTCTTATATATATTTCAAACAATTAATTACGGTTTTTAGTTGAGACGAAAAAAGCTAATGGCACGAGAGGGATTCGAACCCACGACCTTCGTCTAGATACGCCGCTGGTTTACCACCTGAGCTATCGTGACCTCGATCCACTCGGATATCAACACCCCATCTCAACCTCACCTTACGACTTTTCCTCCTTTTTGCCATATTTCAAAAGTCGTGTCTATGTCTATTTCAAACTTTTTAAACAGGATTTGTATTTGCCTGAAGCAATATATTTGTTTTTAATTACTTGAGTAGCTAAGATTTTTAATAACCTATTATCTGCGAGATCTAAAATTTTAATTGTATAATCAAAATGCAATTTAATTGTATACAAATACATGGAATTTCTTTCTGCTTGGAGAAAAAAGGCGGGTGTATATTGAGGAGTCTGAGCAGCTTTTACATAAAAAACCTCTGCACCTTCTCTATTTCCTCGTATTCTTCCTATCTTCATACTTGGTCTCCATAGTAAATCACAGATCTACAGATTGTATTAAACAACTTCGCCTTTACAAACTTATATCGTTGTTATCCATAAGCTGGCGCCATATACTTGTTACATTTTACCGCCTTTTTTTGTAAAGTGTTTGGTTAAGGAGAATGAGAGTTTAAGGATGTTCCCTAAGTATTTGTGCTCATTAACCACCTCAATACATTCTTTACGCAGATGCCACTTCTCGTTTGACACTGATCTGCCTCCAGTCCTAAAGACCATCACCCTCGATTTTTCAGTTTTTGCAGTAGTTATCTAGTGAGTTGATCATTCCTTGCAGTGTACGGGTTGAAGCTAGTAGCAACAGGTCATCTGCATATGCAAGGAATTTAGACTTACCACCACTTTCAAGGCATATTGTACCATCTTACCCACAATGATGGTCTCCTTAAATGAAGACGGAATACTGCCTATCTCAAATATATTATTAAACCCTTCTAAAATGAAAGTTTACTGGGGCATTCTTGTAATATTCAAATGTGACTCTACCCTTACTCGGGGCTTTATTTTCTTTAGGCTTATTTAATACCTTTAATACTACCTTAATTTTGTGAAAGGTGAATGGTTTGTCCAAATTCTAGTTTAAAATTAAACGTTCTGCATATGAAACTTTTTTGGAGATGAATTCAAGTAAATAGTTATTATTATTTAACAAAAAAATTTTGTTGCAATTAAGTTACCATGCTATTTTCTTCTATATATAAGGATTGCTTCAAGGTGAGTCCGCCATTTATGAAAGTTATTAACGCGTATAGTTTTGTTTGCCTTTTAATAAGTTAAAATCATATTTTATGTTTTGGCTTCCAATCTCAACTTGAAGTTTCTATTTCAAAATAGCGTATGCTTCACAGTTTTCAACGACGTGCTCGACTGTACCTTCAGATCCACAAACGCAAAAAGGGTCGAGGTTGATTTTGTACTTGGGAAGTTTCTTTTTAAAATCACCATGGCCGGTAATAAATTGTGCGTTAGTGACATTGACATGTACGAATGTTTGTTTTATGGGGTTCTTTATGATGGTATTAGCTTGAATGTGGTTCTTCTTTTAGGATTATTTTGGAAAATATTCTTCCATTCTTTATATAAGGATTCAACTATTTTATTGTTATGTCCATTTGTATTGCCCTTGCTCACGTCAGAGAATCCTAATCTCTTTTTTTACCTCCAACTTTATTGGCATTTGAAACGGTCCTATACACTTTGATGCATATCAAGAGTGCAGCTCTTTGTGTGCTTTGGAGAATTGATAATTGCCCTTTACTGAGATTATGACCCCATGAAGGGACAGCGTACAGGGTTGTACTGAGGGCTACGGACATCTACAAGATGAGGGAATTCCTAAAGTTTATGCCCCACGTTGCACGTCTTAGTCTAGCTAGATTGTTATACTTCAATTGCACTGCAACTTTTAATTTTTTAATGTTCAGCGTAAAGTCGAAGCCCTTCCCTATCGTAATGCCGAGGTATCTGAGTTTGTTAAATGGCTTTCTGTTTTTTAAAATTTGATATTTTGTTTTTGGTGTCTAACCTGTAATTTTGCCTGCTCGCACCAATCACTTACTATTTCTATGCTGGTAGTCAATTTGGATTCAATATCGGTCTTATCGTTACATTGTATCAAGATCCACATATGCGACGGATTTGATGTTATTGCTGCACAATGATTGTATCAAAGACGATTGTCCACATTAATGGTCCGAGTATGGATCCCTGGGGGCAACCCTTAGTAATTTTTTTTTTTTTAATATTTATATTGCCCACTTTGAAGGTCGGAAGACGGTGCTTTAAATAATGTTTAATTACATTAAAGGTGCTATTTATCTCATTACTATATAGATTTGAAGTCAAAGCAGGCCACCATAATGAATCAAAGGCTGCTTTGATATCAACATAGACTGCTACCACAATTTTGGCTGAACGTTTTTGTTCGGCTTTAATTTTGTTGTTAATTTTTTCTTTTAATTGGTACATTTCGTTTTCTAAGTGTTTCTCATGAGTTGTTTAATTTATTTGCACGATACATCTTTCTTGCCTGAATTGTTAGTTTTTTAATCTGCTGAACTCAGCACACCATGCTACAGGTTTTTTTTTTTTTTTTTTTTTTGTGGGGGCTCGTTTTAGTTTCATACTGTACACGCATGCTTTATGAAAACATGCTATCACTAAATTTACTTTTTCACCTAGTTCGTCCACTGTTGTAGCAGGCCATCATAAATTTTCCCTTACGCCATACCAATGGTCTGTCATAGCGTGCTGAAATTCTCCCCAATTTACTATTTTGATGGAAAATTTTCTATTGTTAAGGTGCTTATTGTTGGTATTATAATTACTTTTTTCCTTGATTTTGATTTTCAGTAGAGCGTGATCGCTGATTGTTTCCTCTGGACGTATTTACAGCGACAATACCTTATCAGACACATTCTTACTCACGGCAGTAATATCGATATGAGAAACACCACTTTGTCCTGCAAAAATGGGAGAGGAATCTGTGTTCAAAAGGGTGAGGCCATTTTTAAAATGGTTGTATCACAATTTATCACTCATGATTTCCGGAACACCATCTGCAAACAATAGATTTCAGACAAAAGGCTGCCAAACCTCCACGTTTTTGGAATTTTTGGATGTGTACAATTTTAGGAATAACCTGTCGCTCTTTATCACCTCTTACCGTATCATGGGGATAAAGAATTGTCTTCTCTGTTTAGGGAGTGCGGTGGGTGACCGGCTGATCTTTCTGATCGATCTGAGCATTTAAGCCCTATCGGGCATCCCTTTACCGTGCGGCGCGCTCCACGAAAGAGACAAGCATAGTCATGTCTGTATGATGACACGATTTCACACGGTGACAACGACCATGCCCCGTGAGCGGAGGTGAGTCGAGTCGATCCTATCTTAAGAACCTGTGCCAGGAGCGCACGTTAAAGAACCTAAATGTCCTAATGACGTTGAGACCCTCATGGGAAGCATAAATAGATGGATAAAAGGTTGGTTTTCGGTTGTTAATACACTGTGGAGGAAAAGAGGGATGGCATTTGATACTCTTGGAATCGGGCGCCTTAAATTTGAAGGACATGAGGTAAAAGGAATCTGGAAGTCATTATTACTGTATTGGATTTCTGGGAAAATATATATTTCGCGATAAATTGTTCAGGTCTGCAAGGTAATGTGTAGCTTGATTTTTTCTGAGGCCGCCTAAATTCGATAGGTTTGAGTATTCAACTGTTAACTTCCATGATAAAGCAACGTTACATATTTCGTTGATATGGCCGAATCAAGTATTTAATTCATGATTAAAACAAAATGCCGGCGGCAGTAGGTCGGATCGGAGAAGAAGCTCTCGCGTACCAAAGGCACTGTCGATAGGTGTACATCGGAGCTCGGGATTCATATAAGAAGATATCCTTACTCGATTAAGGATAGGCCATGCTTGTTGATACACGGATACTACTCATCAGTATTGAGTACCACATCGACCCTCACTGGTGAATGAGTGGTGTGTAAATAAATAATGTTTGTATTTATGTAAATGTATTTTATTGGTAAGCATTACTTTCGATTTATTTGTGAGAGTGTGAATGGATCTAGGAACTGATTGAGTTGTCGGCTAAAGTGATCTAGCTGTGGACAGCTCCTGGAGGCCAACCTCGGTGAGTGAACGGATGAGACCGAAATCTAACACCGTAGAGGCAAAACGAGCGGTCGGTCATTCCCAAGGCTTTCCGGTATTGTAAATTACCAAAGCTGGAATTACCGGTGGACTGCGAGAAGTGATAGGGCAATTCTTTGTAATTCAATTATATGACCACTTATGACCCAAGGAAACCTTCTACTATGGTCTTCAGCACTACATCAGCAATTTCATGAAGAACAGAATTTATTCTTGCGCTCATCTCTTGAAATTCTTGCGTTGTGATTCTGACATCTAATTGGACAAAGTAAACTATGGATACGTGAAGGTATAGTATAGAGATGCAAAAGAAGATGTGGCTTTTCTCGGAATTAATGGACGCTGGAAAGGAAAGGCTCCCCGGTTCGGATAGACCATAAACTATTTGAGACGCTCGGTGCTCTCGGCATAAAAGGCGAGCCGCTGAAGGAATCGGTTTGATTAATAATCGGCTTCCTCTCCGGCTACTCCACTTTACTCTTTTATTTAAAAGCAGAGTTTTATTGAGTCCCTCTCGGGGGAAATGCTCCGGTTTATGGCTTCAATGAAATACAGTGGCGCTCTCCCGGCCCTTAATTGGAATTCAAGACCCCATGTCCGCAAAGCAAAGCTACTGGATACCATCAAAACGGCGCTTATTTTATTAAATACCCGTCCGCCTTGGCAGACTCATGCCAAATGGTGTACATCAGCTCTAAAGAGGGCGATAAACCAGTTATAAGTAAAATCGTGCCGAAGTAGCACTGTCATTCTTTCCGATACACATAATTTAATACGGAATAAAACAGATAAGCATGTTGTAAAATCACAAGACAACCTTAAGAACTCTTTTTGATAGTTTTATTATAGTATTAAATTTATTCACTGTATTTAGTATTACTTATACTTGTTATAGTATTTCGGCTTCTCTAGGTTTTTTCCTACCTCAATCGAATGCTAACTATAAAATAATAAATTTAAATTTATAACAGAATTCGAAAAATTTAGAGACGGCATGTCTGATATATTCCTACACCGTTTGTCAAAGCACTGCCGATATATGGACGTCTGTCCCAAGCCTCAAAAACTTATTCTAAGATCTACTTTTTGGATATGTCCTGCACGTGAAACTTCCAGTTTGGCAATTAAAGAAAAGCATCAGTGTGACCAACATTTAGTAGTACCTATAGTATCCATATTTGATTCTTTGTCTATTCGAAGGTTCCGTATTTACCGCTTGCCCGAAGACTTTGGTAAATTTATGGTAACATTTAGCGATTGTTTTGAGTTGTCCTCATATTTCTCAATTTATATGCACAATCAGTGCTCTTAGCATACGCGTACTATGACAGAGCATTTGATTGTTAGATTTTTGATAAACTGGAAAAAGCTACATCTTGCTGTGCATGTTGGAACTTTTAGGCACCACACCGCATCATTCCATATAAACCAAGGGGGCTCCTCATCGTCCGAGACAGCGTAAACACTTGCCCCAACGATTTTTAAATGTCCATCAACATTCTCCAATTTACGATGAAGATGGATCCTCCAATTTCTTGGTAGGGGTAGTTCCTAGCTCTGGACAAACACCATGATGTCTGCTTATGCTAAGATAGCAAGATAGTTCCATCATGTTAATCCCGGTATGCCGCTCATATGTAGTTTAAAGGTAAAATGAATGAGCACTGAGCTTTGAACCACGTTGATGATTCCTACCTCTGACGTACTGCAAGTTCACTGCAACCCGCAGATTTTCATTTGAGTCCCGAAGACCAAATTTTGGCAAAAGTCTTTTCAAAGCCGAATAGGATTGTTACTGCATGCTTGATGAAAGGCCAATTTTTGTACATTTAATTTGACCTGCTTTCTAACCATTTAAGTAAAAACACATTCTCTATCGTTTTAGAAGAGAAACGTCTTAATAAAGCTGCATAATCAATCAGGCAGAGTTATGTTTCAAAAGGCAATAAATTTGTTCATTCTTACTTTTTTTTTGTTAAATTGGTATTCATTCTTGTCCTTTTCTGTCTTTTCCCCCAACAAATCCGTTAATTAAGGTAAAATAAATATACGCAAAATTATCATAGAAGCGACACATAGTTTTGTGAGGAGTCACATAAAACATGAAACGATTGCAAGTATTTAACGTGTCTTCATCCCTCTATCTATGACCGCTCAACTAAAGTAGAATTTATTGTTTTAGATTAATAAATCAAGTCTAAACGGATCTTTTTATTTCATAGGACTTAATCCGAGTAAAAAGCATTTCCAAGATGTCTCCGCCGTTCGATTCACTGTTATTCCAAGTATGGAAGCATCGGCGATATGAATCTTGAAAAATGATCCGACATATTCTCTCTGCTCAATTAATATCCGGTCCGAGCACCTCGAAGGTTGCATTCGAATTGCCCGGCAGTCCTTTTAGACTTTTATTGAACGTGGAATTAGATGGATTGTTTTTAATTTCACATGAGATTGATTACTGATAGTTCTAATCTCACATGCCCTATCTACCTTTAACTACATTATACTGCGAAAAAAAATAAACGACGTGTGCAACTATCCCAATCCGATCCGCCGGTATAATCGATTCTAAATTGGGCAAAACAATGTTAAATGGTTTGGCTCAGAAAAAAAGTTGGACTATGCAATGGAAATTTCCTTGACATATCACAAATATCGGGTGATATATTGTAAGATAACGGGGTGGTGGATGTGTCAAGTAAAAATCAAATGCGCCAGCGAGGAGTCGGAGGACGTATTTTGTAAATGAGTATCTTGTTTTTGTTGTCGACTTGGTCCGCCTATTCTTGCTTTGTCGTTTGCCTTTAACTCTTTTATTGAGTTGTCCGGAAAATAATGCAGGATTTTGGTATTAAACAAAAAAAAAAAGAAAAAAGAAACTAGTTACTTTAAAGCAATGTTCTTTAATCAAAATAATTTCCCATACTCTCAATACATTTCTCCCAACGTGTTGGTAACTTATTAATTCCGTCTGAGTAGAATTCAGAATTTTTAGAATTGATAAAGTCAATAAATGCATTTTCCAGTTCCGTTTGATTTTTGAATATTATGTGTTGTAAGTAGTGGTCCAGGTGTCTAAAAAAATGGTAGTCAGTAGGCGAGAGGTCCGGAGAGTAGGGTGGGTGAGGCAAAGTTTCATAGCCAAGCTCCAATAATTTTTGTGACGTTACACGTGACACATGTGGTCGAGCGTTGTCATGCAACAAAATGGGCCCTTTCCGATTGACCAAAGAGGGCTTCATTACTGCCAATTTCTGATGCATGGTATTAATTTGGTTACAGTATGATTCAGCATTGATGGTTTCGCCAGGATTTAAGAAGCTGTAGTGTATTAAACCAAATGAAGCCCACCATACCGTAACCATTACCGTTTTTTGATGAGTTGGGGGCTTTGTTGAAAATGTATTGGAGCTTCTCCTTTGTCGAGCCACTGTCCAGAACGTCTATTGTTATCGTAGAGAATCCACTTTTCGTCACATGTAACAATTCTGGCCAGAAATGGGTCATTTTTGTTTCGACAAAGAAGTGATGCACAAACATCAAAGCGCTGATTTTTTTGGCGATCGTTTAATGAGTGTGGAACCCAATTTTCGAGTTTTTTCACTTTTCCAATCGCCTTGAGGTGGTCAGCGACGGTCGTTTTACTGACTTTGAGTTGCTCTGCAAGTTCTCGAACAGTTGTTTTGGGGTTTTCTTCCACCACTGATCGCAGAACATCATCATTAAGAGAGGAAGGCCTTCCACGACCTTCTTCATCTTCAAGGCTGAAATCTCCCTCCCGAAATTTTTTAAACCACCTTTGCACAGTGCACTCATTAACACAACCCTCGCCCCAGACTTGGTTAATGTTTCTAGCCGTTTGGGCTCCGCTTCGGCCGAGTTTAAACTCGTAAAAGAAAATCGTACGAAATTCTCGCTTTGACATTATAAGGATGACTGAATTATTTCCAAGTAGCGGAATGCTACAGAGGTAAGCAAACAATATCATTTGGAAGAGGATTAATAAGTGTTGACATTCATACAAATGAGTAATCCTGTAAACGTAAACAGAATATTTTATATAGATTTTTTTTAATGAAAACTTAAAATCCTGCATTATTTTCCGGACAACCCAATAACAACACAAACTTAAATTGCATTTGTTCAAACACATTAAAAATATTTTAACTAAAAAAATAGGGTCGGTTTTAAGCAATTTTCGTGTCAAATTGAGAGTAAATCCTAAAATACAATTTACAACAAATGAAAGAGTACGAAAAAAAGGAGCAATGTTCAACTTAAATGAACTTCAAGCTTAATTAATGAAAAATGTACATGTTACAATTGAACTTTTATGATGATGGGTGATGATCATTTTATTATTGTACGTACAATTTTTTATGTATTAATTTATAATTTCAATATTAATAATGACATAAACCAATTAAGACTCATTGCACAGATAACAAAAAAATTGCAGTATTTATTGTAACACAAAGATTTTTTTTTTCAATTTGGTACAAATATGTTCTTTATATATTTCTCAGGCCCCTAATAACTTAATAGACTTTTTAATTAACTGCCCTGTTTTGACTTGTTCAGATCAAAATATTTATCGAAATATTTCTTGTATTCAATTAGAGACAACGTAATACCATTAATAAACCTTAACTCTTCAGACTTTAAAAACAAAATAAATAACATTTTTATGTTCTATATAGAAAGATTCTCAGATTAAAGTATTTCATCACTCTTCAGTTATACGTTGTTTATTTTTATTTTTCTGCCTTATTGCATACATAATATATACATGTAACATAATTTCATTGTAATGCTATTTTTATTTGTCTTATTTAGATGCCATATTCATGTTTGCTTTATGCACATGTTATATAGTATTGCGACTAACCTCCTTTGTATGTCTTAATTGGCTTTAACAGAATAATTATAAATAAAATGTTAATATAAATAAATAATAAATAAAAAGTTAATCAAATCAAATCAGGATCAAATAAGAAAATTTGATATCATTGCTCAAAACAATTACCTAACAAACAACCTAACAACTAATTTAACTTCGCCTTAGAAACGAGTCCTACTGTGTGTCAGTAAAATAAAAAAAAACGCAATTTTATCATGCAAAAAAGTGCCTTGCGTGCTTTGAAAATGCGCAGGATAATATTGCTTATTTTTTATTATATTGCCATTTATGCTTTAGAGCAGAATTTGGTGTTAACATTAGAAATTCGGCATGTAGATCAAACAAAGATACATTCCATTCCTCCTTGTAATAAGAATGAACAACAAATAAACAATATATTTTCGTTTGTTAACATGCGAGTTTTACGTGTACGATAATTGTACAAAAAATATATACAGGAGTGCTACTGGGTAGCCTATTACTTAATTTCATATATACCAGTGTTTTTCGGATGGAGGAAAAATTGCAACGTTTGCAGAATGTAAAGGGTTGCTATCAGTAGTACCATTGAGCATCATAAAAAATCCTTAAAATGGGTTCTAACAAGATAAACAACGGAAAAAAAGAAGAATCAGGCTCAATCAACTCAAATCTGCCAAGTGGAAGTCTGTCTTATTTGATGGAATTATTACACAAAACAGTGATCTGGGATGTAATGACCTTAGATGCCATGCTGAGATGGAAAGAGCACGTGAAATAAAAGGACAAAAATAGGTTTAATGTGTAGACTATATTGGCTGTCAGGGTGTGTCTCTAGCCTTACTCTACAAATTAAAATGTAATTGTACAAACAAGTCCTAAAGTCTGTGTGGTTATGTGGTATTTAACTATAGGATTGTAGCAAAAACAGCAATATCAAAATCATACAAACATTCCAAAATAAACTCTTAGGTAAAATGTTCAATACATCTTGGTACGTAAGGAATAAAGGCTTATATAGGGATCTTAAGATCCCTGAAGTCATAGAGGCGATAAAAAGCTTTGCAGCCAAACAGCACGAGAGGTGCCCAAGCTACTACACAATTGAAACGTCAGAAGATTGAAAAGAACAAATTGATGTAGTTGAAAATTTTGTGATTGTGAAGTGGTGTAAATGTTCAATAAAAATTAGAACCCCCCCTATTGAAGCGTGCAATTTCTTGGGTCCATATAAAGAGCGCTTATGAATGCTACCCGATATAAGGATTATGCTTGAGCTAGGCAGTGACAATTTGTGTCCCCTCTTACGACTTTTGGAGTAAATAGGGTTGTTTATTGTACATAGTCCTGATATTGTGAAATATTCTAGTAGGTATTGAGAGGAAATGTAGCGTGCATGAGCGTGTGTAGTGTGAGGGTCGGTGGTCGAATGTGGTGCTCCATTGACCTTCAATTAGTGGTTTCATAATAGGTCTAAAGGGTGTTGGAGGAATATAGAGTTATAGAATGAGAGTATGGTATGGAAATGAGTAAGAACGTATCTTAGAGTGAATCGGAATGAGAATGATGGCGTTGGGAGTTGGAATGACCGTGCAGTTGGTATCCCCTGAAGCCCAATCTCGGCGACTGGGCGTATAGGACCGGGTCTAACCCCGGAGTGCCAACTCCTGGGGCTGATTCTTGAGGCCTGCCAGTAATTTATTGTAAATTGTACATAATTTATAACATGTAATCTGTAAATCTCTATCTGGGTAGTTGATGCAAGTGCTCTGATTATCTTCAAAGGAAACTTACGTTTAAAAATAAAGCTTTTTTAACTGTATTCAATGAGAAAATAGAATTAAAAGATGTTTGAATTTTGAGAGCATCTATTCAGTCAGTTCGTATGTCCAGTATTTTTTTTTATTAATTGGCAAAACTTATATTATATATAATAAGCAAGAACTGGAACCGCAGGAGAAATTAGGTCTTATAGTTATTATCTTTGAAATACAATTTAATTTTATTTAGTTATTAACTAATTGGAAATAGTTCGTGCAAAATATTTGTCTTCGGTACATAAATATACATGTTGAGCCTATCACTTCTAGTCCCACCGGTAATTCCATGCATCTAGACTCACGCATCCTGGGTGTTGGCACTCCGGGGTCAGACCTCGTTCTTATCCACCCAACAGCCGAGGTTGGGCTGGTGGAGCAACAACAATAATTACAGTTACGATTAAATAGATATAATGATAGGTAAGATTAAATTTAAAACTGCACTTAGAATTATTATTTTCTGTTGGAGAGTAAAGTAATTACCGTGAAAATAATATGAAAAAAGCTTAATAAAATGGCAACTCGATAGCCATCCACGGCCACTGTCTAGTTTTTTATAACTGTAAATGAATTGTGAATTGTATTGATCATGTAAATAAAATTGTATTTATCTATTTAATTACATGTGTTGTTTTGTTTTATAAATCATTGGATGAGGTGAATCGAAACGATAGCTAAGAAGGAAAATTACACTCTCATTATCCGCAAACCTTAACAAAACATCTCACACTTGGAAGAAAAATACTTAATCGTTTGAAGTAAAAAAATAAGCACTGATATTTTACATTGCGTATAATAGTGTGATCAAACATCAAAATTAATGTTACACTGTTGAGAAATTGCGCTTGACAGTAGGAATGCCTCGTTGACAAAGGTCCCCCGACTCTGGACGGCTTGAAACTTTCCCAAACAAAAAGCCTTCGTTGCTGTGAAATGTTGTTATTTAAAAATATAATTTCTCCTTGTTCTATGATTTACGAGTACGCCGCATTAGAGAGGCTCCCGCGGTACGTTTTTTCCCCTCAGGTTTATAACAGTGAATAAATACTAGAAAGTCGACAGGTGTTACTCGTCGTTTCCCATTCAGCAGCAGATGCCCGGGCATAATTCACAACGGCATCCTCAAACAGGTGCCACATAAACCAACAACCCTTCCTAATCAACTGACATGATGACTTTCTCATACCTACTCGCCTACTCCCACTCATTGAGACATCACGTTTTTTCTTCTGTTGTTATATATGGTGAATTAGTTTTTTCCTCGCCCGCCGGCCACCCTTTCCGGCCCAGAGAGGGCTTTTAAATACCCCTAAAACCGCTGTTCGGAGGAATGAATCATTTTTTCAAAGGGTCGGTGGCGTAAAGTTATTTTTTCTGCCTGACTTTGTATAAATATTGAAGACCGCGTTTCAAAAAAATGATACCCACACAGGTTTTCTTGTGATGAAGTAAGAAGCAGTCCTTACCTCGACCGAACATAAAAATGACGTGAAAACAGTTTAAAAGAAAAGCAAAAGCAAAAACCACTGTATAGTATTGACATCACGATGAACAGGATTACTGATTTGGTTGGTCTTCACACTTGGGTTTGTTGAACTACACAAACGTATTTCGGAATTGCGACATCTTCAATGAGGAACTGTTTTCATTTATTATTTAAGTGCCTGAATATGTGATACTAGAGCATAAATTCACCGACTCACAGACCCCCCACTGTCATCTCTCATATTGACATAGTAAAAACATCAAAGGATCAACCAATAATTAGAATTAAAAATGCGTATTATTTCTCACTGGGATCGTATCTGACGGACGGAGTTTGCCGAGTAGGTCAGGGAACTGAATTCTCATTAATCGTGCCTCGTGTAATAAAAATAGCAGCTAGTGAAATTTCCATTTATTTTTGCCTCATACATTTGTCTCCATTTCTCGATGCGTTACTCGCAAGTTTTCCATATTCGTTTCTGTATCAGCTTTGATCATTAGGTATTGTCCAATTAAAAAAGCCTTAGCATTTTCTCCAGCCGTGGGACGAGTTAGTATAGGGAATTAAGTGTTAAATGACAAACGATATTTTTGAAGTCGGTTTTTGTTGAGTGGCTTGTCCGGGCCGTAATGATCTGAATGAGACGAATGCACCTTTTTCACCGACCTCCGCGTTTCAGCTGAATTGGCTCGCTCAATCAATTTCCGGATAAAACGTTGGATTTAACGAATTAGCATATTTCTCGGATATGCTAAAGGGTTGTCAGTAGAAAACTAAATAATTATAAAATCCGTGTGGTTTTTTTGTCGAGAGTCGACATCATGAATTAGAAATTAACTTTTTTTACACTAAACCTATCGGTTGATAAGTTGTATTAGAGAAACAAGAAGATTATAAGATAGGCGATCTTGGAATGTTATCGAAAACGCTTTATTAAAATACAATCCTTATTTGACTATTTAAAATCTGTCAACTTGTATTTTACATTAGTTTCTATTGAAAAATAAACAAACCGTGATATTTAGGGCATTGCACTCAATTTGTAGTCACAATATTGGTTAAGAAATAAAGGGGAATTCGTCTGTAATGATGTCGCCTCCAACGATTAAACGAAAATAGAAATTCATTTTGAAATGAAAACAGTTCCTTTGGTTTGCTTATCACGATTTTATGAAATATCCTTCTTAATTTTTTTTAGTATTAACGAAAAACTAGCTACAACAGCATGCTAAGTCACAATCAGTGGAATCTTGAGTTTCTACAGTCCCTTATCGAGTTTACAAAACGAACACGTTTTAATTTTCCTACTCAGTCTCAGTCACCATGTTTCGTCTTTTCGTTTCGGTAAGTCTGTTTAAATTGCCGAGAGCAGATATTTTTCTATCTAAAAGTCAATTTCGGAAGTGTTTTTTTATTAATGACAAAAAATTGTTGTTTCGGTAAATTGTGAAATTAATACTTCAGATTTGATCGATTAATACTCTCATTGGGTAGAATGTACAATCAGCATCGATCACACAAGAAAGCTGTTGATAGAACGCTGAAACATTTTAAAAAATCAAGAAAAAGTTAACGAGAAGACAACATACGAGACCAAAAGATTAAACTAATTCCGCACAATTATGCAATTTAAAACATTTTCATCGCTGAGCCTCTCTCAGATAAGAAAAGACTTGTCTCAACAAGTGTCTGGAAACGAAAAATAAATAGCCTTAATGCCTACAATCCTTTGATTTGCTCTTTAACCTTTTTATTCCCAGATAGCAATAGTTATGATTAATTGTTATCTCCACTCTGGCTATAGTCCCAACCTCGGTTGAGAAATGGGGTGGGAGTTGAACTGCAACTGTATTTCGGTGAATGGGTCTTGGATAGGATCAAATATTGGTCGAGGAGAAAAAACGATACAAAATACAAAATTTATAGGATTTGGCAGGATATTTAGTAACCCTTCAGATCTTTCTCTCGACCCAACTCACTAGAACAGCTTTCCTGCCATTTTCAAAAAATCTTATTTCCTGTTCTATTGGACCGATTTTAAAAACGCAGTGCTCATTTTTCTCGCCAAAAAATCCAGTTTCTAAGAACAATGTGAAAAAGGGGGCTCTCATTTAAAATTAAAAATTTGAATACGGCTTACGTCAAATCGGGGCAGATAAAAAAACCGACCTTACATGAACAAACTACATGAAAAATGAAGGGGAGTCTCAATTCATACTTTTTTCCTATCTAGAATCGCAAAGAAAAATATGAAGTGGTACATTAGCACGAACATCCTGTATATGGATGGCGTGACATTCAGTTTTTCCGGTGATTTTCGCCTAATCCAACGCCAGCCGTTTCAAAAGGAAGACGATCAGATATTGTTAATAATAATTTGTAATTATTTATTTGCAGTCTAAACAGGTTAGGTACCCAAGCATAGGACGGTCAAGCAGCACAATAAAACAATTGTTATGATATAAAATACTAAAAAAATGGTAACAAAAAAAGGTAGTAGAAAAATAACAGCAAAGAAGCACACTTTTAACAAAAAATCAATATTGTAAATAGATTAATCAACAACACAACAAAAGTAATAAATAAACCCTCAATTACATTTTAAAGCACGTTTAATTTTTTGTAAAGATCTGAAGTGACGAGGAGAAGGGGTCCGTACTGATAGAGAGTTTATTTAAGTAATGCACAGCTGTGGATAACGAAGACTATAACCCGTATTAAGTCCTCTGTCGTGGAGTACCAAACAATTCATGGGTCCGTAGTTGATGCTGGGGAACCCTAAAGCCAATACAAGATATTATCTCCGGGGAATCAATAAAATTATTTAGAATCTTCCACGGAAACATAACTGAAGCCAAAACTCTTGTAACCTCCAGAGAATCCAGGCCTACGAGAGCAAGTCTGGCTTCATAGGAGCAATGATGGTAGGTTCCCGTGATTGCATAATTTGTACTATAGGTATTTCGTGACTTTTCTCTCTGCCCTTTCTACCATGTAAGATCCATCTAAATAACTCGGCGACCAAACAACACTGGCATACTCTAGGTGACTGCGCACCAGCGATTGATAAAGTACTTTTATTGCAAAACGGTTTATAAGTCCGCACTTTGCCTGAGTATGAATACTAAATTTTTAAAGGACTTATTTCTAATGGCACGGGTATGATCCCTAAAAATACCATTCTTATTAAAAATAACCCCGAAATCCAAGATAGTATCTACCTCGTCAATGTGATAACCTTCGATACTATAAACTGTCGTAATCGTGATTTTTGTTTTGCTGAACGTCGCCATATTACATTTATTTTCGTTTAATTTCAAATTATTACCCTTATACCAAAGCAAAAGCGACTCAAGTCATTTTGCAAGAGAATGCAATCATTCAAATCGTCTGCTAACAATGAAAATGAAGAATCGATGTCATTAAAAAATAAAAGGAATAAGATAGGACCAGAATGACAGCCCTGAGGTACACCAGATCGTACGTGGACAGGTTTCGATAAGCCCTCACCAAGTCTCACAACAAAAGACCTCTCAGAAAAAAAGGAGTCAACCCATGGAGTCCATTATATGGAAACGATTTATCTAATGGCAAATATAGCTCATCTAAGACTGGAGATGATGCCAAACTTGCGTTTTCAAAAAGTCTTCAAATAGCGTCAACGTTATTTGAAAGACGTTTAATACAACGGTGACTTTGAAATAGCGGAAACGTTATGCATAACTACTCTAATTTCTGAAACCTAAACGGATTTCTCTTGAATTGTGGTGACTGATGAAGCTAGTTTAGTTTCCGACAATTTTGTTCCGCCTTGTCTCGTTCTCTTGTCAGATATGTCTTAGCAATAGCCATTTTCAGTGGGTGTGGAAGATCTACAAAAGGTCAAATGCCAAATCGAATCTGCCATACTACAAAATCAACATGTTTTACAATTAAACAATGCTAGCCACAGTTTCTCAAAGTTAGTTTATTTATTTATTTAGTTTACGATGTTTAGTAACAGCAGAGATCATATGAACCCTCGTGATGCCGGTGTACAAAACCCTTTTGTAAGTATGTCGGGATCGAATGCAGGGCCGCTGGATTCGAACCCGGGTCCTTAACCTTATAGTGATGAGGGCTGTGTTAATGCCTAAATCGTTGCGGCAACCAACGCCACTAGTTACTTTATTAATCCACATATTGCTCCTCGGCTAGGTCTCCAGTGTCTAATTGAAAAGAAACAAATTTTGTAAGATAGATTGTACATATTTAGCAGAGATAGCAGTCAGTCCTATTTTGTTAGACATCAACAACATGACCATAATTGTAGTGTCCAGGGTCCGGTCGATCCTTGCGACTGATAAATCTAACTGGTTGTACCGAGTTGTAACTCGGGCTTTGGAGTCGGCAACAGATCCGTAGGCGTAATAATCCTGTACAATCCTCGATATAAAAGAATAGATTGGTTGTAATATCGGTTTATATACCTACAAGTTTGACTACTCGAGAAAAAAACGGCAGTTTATGTTGAAAAGCAGTTCGGTGTTACAAGTATTATTCAACCAAAGGCCGTTAGAAGCTTATCAATTACGAAGAACCACGTATATTTATTGTTTGTATACATTTAACAGTAGATTATTAAGTAGAGAGTTGATCATCACAAATAAAATTATGGCAGACGTAAATATCGAAAATCGATACGTATCGGTGGAAGGCTTTGAATGAAAACTCGGGTTAACGTCCATTAGGTGGCTGAAAAAACAGGTGGACAATAAAAAAGTAGTTTTTATTGAGTCGGTTCATTACCTACCTTTTCATAAACAGGTTCTTTCCTCTATCTTATCAGTGGTTACTTAGGGCGAAGGAATGTCCGGGTCTCGAGGGAGAATTTTCGGACAGCGACTCGTAAAGAACGTTGAATGGTGGCCGAGAAGCGGTGAGAGGTGGCAGACGCCCGGATCAGGCAGTTTGCTCCCGATCTAATTTACATTCAAACAGTCCATAACGATAATAGAAATCGAGAATATATTCCGGTAATGGCGGTCAGTATCAACGACAGAGCCGATTTCAGTTGCGATTTAGTTTTACCTTGTTCTTTTACTATTCCTACTCAACGTCTGCAAGTATTAGTTAAGTCTGAGAGTGAATATCTTGCATACGATTTAAAGGAAAAGAAGTCCACGCTCCTTAAATTCTTCTCATGGACAATATTCCAGCTTATTTCTCCTGCTTGTAAAATACCCGTTTCTTTATAATTCCGCGAATACTTTTAATATTTTTTTTATTAAATCTTATTAGCCTTTCCAACCGGATCCCACATTATTTTATATACCAGAGAACAAGAAAGGTTCATGCGGTTTTTCAAGTGTCATTTTTTCAATACAAGACGGTTCGATACAAACTTTTTTTTATTACATTTATTTGATATTTACAACTACAAATATTGTATTAAGTAAATATGTTCATATATGTAGAATTTGGGCCTTTTGTAGGGGAAGTAGCTAAGGGGCAATACTCATTCAAACTGAAACATCCTCATCTTCATTCAGTGAGAAGGTCACCTTCGTTGGCACGATAAAGAAAATGTTTTTCTGAAACCTTCATCACATCAGACCGCTTCTCACGATATTTGAATAATTAATTTTTCTTAATCTGCTAGAATTCGCCCGAGTTGATTTTTTACGAGCGAATTTTTCCATTCTCCTTTAACTGTACTTGAAATTAAAAAAGTTTTAAATCCGCATAAAATTATATAAAAACGGACAAAATATTTACGGAAGAATCAATGTATCTGCCGTTTTGTATATTGGAAATAAATGATAAAATATTTTAGAGAAATTTCATGGTTTTTGTGATATTAGTTACAGTGCAGTTTGATATTTTATCATATACGACAGATATGTTTTTTCTTTCCGGAATGCGGCATTCAGCCTTCGCTTTTCATACAGTTACATTAATAAAACCTAGAGAAAAAAGTCGTTTCCTGTTGAGCAACGCGGTGTGTAACAACACTCGTTTATTCAGCGAATACTTGCTCTAAATATGGTGACATATTGTGAAATTCAAGGTGGCAGCCTTGATGAGTGAGCATAAATGGTTAAAACTTTATTTATTAAGTTCAAAGCGATTTATTTCTCAGATTGACAAAGCAGAGATGTGAATGACTTCACAAGACTCAGTCGTTATACATAAAAATATTAATTTATATGTTTTAATCTTAATACTCTATCTTTACTCATCCACAGTTACTTGCTAGTGCTCTTATTAATCAGAGTTTGTGTTATATAAAATATATAATATTACATTAACAATTAATTTCGGTTTTTATTTGAGATGAAAAAAAGGTAATGGCACGAGAGGGTTTCGAACCCACGACCTTCGGCTACATACGCCGCTGCTCGACCATCTGAGCTATCGTGACTTCGATCCACTCGGACATCAACTCCCCATCTCAATCTCACCTTACGAATTTTCTCTCTTTTTGCCATATTTCAAGGGGGAGTTGACTAATACTCTGACTGACTCTTTAGTCAGTTAGTGACTCTTTAAAATATAAAATCACATACGTATTTAGTAGTCATTATTTAAATTAATTATACTTTTATTGTAAGATGCTTGTTGAGATCAAAAAGCTAGTGCCACGAGCGGGATTCGATCCCACGACCGCTGCTCCAAACTCTTGAGCTATTGAGACTTCAGAGTTTGTGGTTAATCCTCTGGTCTTGCGGAGGGCCTTAATTCACTTCCCTAACCATCCCTTAATTCACTTCTGCATCGAGTAATTAAGCGGATTTCGTTTTGTGAAACAGAATCTTCAACAAGAGCGTTTTTTACTGTTTAACTCTTGTTGGAGGCGGCGAACGTGTTCTAAAGTATTCAAAAATATTCATCAAAGGAGAAGGATCTGCTGAATAATTCAATGTGGTAATGCACCAAGAAATGGGTGCCGAGCTACATGCGGTCGAGCATTATCATGCATTAACGCGAAATTGTCTCCAACAAATGGAACAAATGGTTCCAGAAGCTTCCAGAAGAACTTACTGAATAAACTGCACAGTGTTGACTCACTGACTGAGCAAGAAGTTGGCATGTCTGTCTGATTAGTCTGTGGAAGTAGTGGCTTCTACACCGAACTTCACGGTGTTCACACTATCTACCGTGAGCGGAGGTGAGTCGCTCGTAACGTAAGGAAATAAACGAGGGATGAGACCTATGTGCCAGGTACGCACGTTAAAGAACCCCATTGTCTAAGACACTGCGACACCCCCTCCCCCATTGGAAACATAGTGCACTCAAAATCCATTCTTTTTTCACCTCGTACCATAACTGACTGTCTTCGAAAAGGACTCACTCATGGCACATGAAGCAACGCGTTCTCCTTCTCGTCTCCCCACCCGATCACGGTCATCTGATTGCCACAAATTTAATCGGCACTCATCTGTGAAGAGAACAGCACCCCCTCATTGTTCAAGTGTCCAAACGAAATGCTGTTTGATCTTTCTTGTTTCTACTAGTTGCCTCTTCCGTAGTAGTGATCTGATGCGGGACGTCTATAGTCACGGCTAATCTGATTGCCTAGTGATGACGGTTTTAGAGCTAACCCTTCCATTACGGACTGTTTGGAGTTGTCTATCAAGGAAGTCGTCATATGACGGTTCCCGAGTCCGGTAAGACCAAGAAAACGATCGTCCCTAGCCGTCGTACATCGCGGTTGACCAGTACCTTCTTTTATCCTCTCCTCTGGTGGCCTTAAATGACTGTAGATCATCATGGATGGTAGAACACGGCTATGTAAAGCTTTGTCCCCTCGGCATCTGGCTTGTCGAGCGTACTCATAAACTTGTACGCAAGTCTGTTTTTAGACTTAGGTAGAAACTAAATGAATTGTTCTAGTATGAAAACCTTTAAAAAAAAGAAGGTCTTCGGTCGTAAGGGATGGATAGGTCCAGCTGTACTACCCACCGTGGAGATAGGACCGCACTATCATTGGTTCTTTATGCTAAATGTCTAAGAAAACTTTTTCACTTCATCGGACTGTGCCCTGTTCTAACAGAGTTCCGCCGGAATTACTTTGGGAAAATGAAGCTGGGTAAGAAGAAGTCATCACAATCCTTGATGGTACCGATAACTGGAGAGCTCTTATGGCCACCTTATGCCTTCATTAGCGAAATATTTGATTGACCTCTTCAATTTTTAAAATCAAATAATTGTATCTTAATTTAAAAAAATTAAAAATAAGTGTCTAAGGCTATTCGACAGTTGGCTAATGCCATTGTCAATAATAGTTTTTTTTACGAAATGTAAAGTTAATGTATATACTCTTCGTAAATAAACGATTTATTTATTCATTTATAAAACAATAAAGTAAAGCGATGAGCTCGAGGTATATCAAAATGGTTTTTCAAAATCGGAGTATTATAAGGTACCAGTGAGCAATAGTATGGTAGTATCCTGTAAGTAACAAACAACAAGATGTAAATGTAAAAAAACAACTTGCTTTTGACAACTTGTAAACAGAAACAAACACGTTGTATTATTTTGTTATTAATTCAACAAAACAGGCAATTAAATCAACCGAGAACGTTTTATAATTCTTTTGTAGAAATGATATTTGCAAAACGGGACAAGGCGTTTTGACTAAAACTTCGTGGAAGACGGAGCAAATTGTTTTCGAAGGCTGTCAAAAGCAACAGTCAATTAGCAGGGATTAATCGCAGAACCGGATCACGGCCACGGTTTATTAAACTTTGTCGAAGAAATTGAATATGCCTTCTTGATAAATAACGGTCCGGACGACTTTTGAAAGAATTGTTTAGATGTAATTTTTTCGATAAGAGATACTGGTCGTCTTCACAAGTGGAGCTTTTTAATGTTAAATTCCCCTTTGCATTAAAATATGAAAAACATTTAAACATCAAGATATATTTTCGTATTAGCGGTAATATACATTATAAATCATCTTTAATTTTCGGCATTTTTCAAGAGAATTTTTAAAAATAATTAATGGTGTGAAGGAGAAACGACACGACAAACATTGCGATAATTACAGTTTTGCTTATTCAAGGGCAGCCCCGATTCAAATCGAGTGTTCCACTTAATGAAAATTGCATGAGGTTACAACCTAGTTTTTGTTGCAAATCACGGATATATCTGAACATTTTAATTAGTCCGGACGGAGGGTTGGTACATTCCGAGATTCGTATAACGTGAAGGTGGAAGAATATTCCTGTAATACGATACGAGATCAGAAATAAGATAAGGATTAGAGGTCTATATCGGAAAAGGAATGCCTGACGTTGAGCATTGGTGACAGGTGGAGGTGTCTTACCGGATTACGATCATCCCAGATAATCCGAGGGCCAAGCTCATTAGTAAATTCTTCACGCCGCCTCGCCGTTGCGCATTTTTAACAGATATGGAGATTTAAAAAAATATAAATAATTCATCTATGTGAAATATAAATTTTAACTTTAATTGTTTTATCAAAAATACATTCAAAAGCATTTTTATAGATGTTGTATCAGATTGCGTATATTAATTAAAATTACTCTATTTAACTGCTTCGCCGATTCTGTTTTCAATCAGTTGTAATAAATTTTTATCTCACTCTTTTCTTCTTTCCGCAAATAAATACAAAGACAAGTAACAATTCTCATTATTTATCTACAATGTAAATGTATTATTTTCAGAATATATACAAATTATAATCAATAAAATATAGAAGATATTATCTTTGATGTAATAAATTTTATGACAAATAATAAAATAAAACCTTTAATTTTTAATTTCAGTTTCTATCTTACTCTTCTACCGTTATAGTATACAACAGTAAAATATTAATAAATAATTTTACCATGTAATTGAGATACAGTTACATAACTTTTGAGAGATATGTTTAGTTGTAATTCAGAAGTGAAGCTTTTTAATATTAAATTCCGCTTTGCGTTTTAAAAAAATGCCAAAATTGAATGTCCTATCGTTAAAATTACGATCTCACTAGATGTACCTGCTTCGCCTATTATATTTTCTATCAGTTGTAATGAATTTCTATCTCAATCTATTTTTTTGGAAAAACAATTACAAAGACAAATAAAAATAAGTTGGTATAAGTAAAATATAATTGATTATTTACAAAATACATATATAAAAATTATAATCAATGAAAATTAATAATATAATATTGAAGGTATTATCTTGAACGTAATAAATTTTATGACAGGCAATAACATAAAACCTTTTATTTAGATGAGAGGATTTAAAAAAAAAATCATCTATGTTAAACATAAATTTAATCTTTACTTGGTTTATCGAAAATATATTCAAAAACATTTTCATAGATGTTGTATAGGTCTGCTTATTGTAATTAAAATTACTCGATCTACCTGCTTCGCCGATTCTATTTTCTATCAGTTGTGATAAATTTCTATTTTACTCCTTTTTTTCTAAAAGGGAATATAAAGACAAGTAAAAATAAGGAAAGTCTCATTATTTTTACTCAATATAAATTAATTATTTACAGAATATACACAAATTATACACGGGGGGGGTTGGTGGCCGCAAGGTTTAGTCTTTGACACGGCGCTCATCACTGCAAGGTCCAATCCTGCGGCCCTGCCTGTTCGAACCCGACATACTTACAAATCGGCTTTTTTGCAAAAACACCGGCACCCTGAGGGTTTATAGGACCTCTGTTGTTGCGAACCATCGTAAAAAAAAAGATAATTGCCAAATTTTTTTTATTGTTTTCAAGCATCCCTTCTCCCAGATAACGCCTTATAAGCTTTTCTGCTCTTCAGAGAACCAAACAACATTCTTGATAGACGTCAGAAGCTTGACGATCAGCAAGGAAACTATTTGTTAGAGGATTATCTTTATAGATCAGACTAATCCCTGACATTAATATTTCGTCCGGCCCGAGGGCAAATGCCTGGTCTAGATGCAGATTCTTGCAACTAGGAGAGGAAAAGCCGCAAGCTCCATTAAAGGAGCAGCTGGAAAAGGTATGAAGTTTGATGAACAACCAGACGCCGACCAATGAATTACAAAAATAGAGGAGGACAATAGATTTACTCAGGTCGGGTTGTACAAGGCTTTGGGACCGGCTCTTTTATCCCTATGTCAAGATATGTACTTCAAGGTTTGTATCTTTTTACCACTGGTTTGCCTTCAATTTTTACCCGATTATCGATATCAGTATCAAACAGACTCATAGAGATTATTCATTTGTTGGGCTTTTAATGTAGTAAATTCATTTAAAGCGATGTCAAAAAGCAATATGAAACATTTTATTTTCTCTCCTATTTGTATGTAGATATGTAATAGTAATTTATCTATGTCCATCTACAATATAATATCTTATCTTCAGCACAATAATATCAATTAATATAATTATTAAATCCATTATATTTCGTGGTCGGATTGGCCAAAATATTTCTTTCAATTAATTATGTAAGGTATTGCTCGAAATGAAAAAGCTAGCATCACGAGCGGTATTCGAACCCACGACCTTCGGTTCAATACACCCTGCTTTCACTACTTGATCTATCCTGACTTCGATCCACTTGGACACCAACTCCCATCTCAACCTGGGGGCGTTATCTGGGTGAATATAATTATGCTTTAGTTGGTCTAATTAGCCAAGGTAATTACTTTAATAATAGGATAAAATATAGCTAGGTAGCGAGACTTTAATGTACGACTTACTTCTTCTACAACTTGAAGTATAGTGATTTCTTTTATTAAAAGCGCCGGTGTACTGATCTGGGATCATAGGTTCGAGTTCGACTAATTTTTCCCGTTACACGAGTATTTCAACTGAACGACACTTGGCACAATAGTATACATAAATTTCTTAGCAAATTTTAAACTTTTTATTTATTTATATTATCATATTATTTAATTTATTCATTGAATAACACAACAAATTACCGATCATTACTCGAAATTATATTATGGAAAAATAGAATCTTTGGCAGACCACTTCATTCATCCAACACAAAAGTTCTCAACTGTACTTCGAATTAATTCCTCTGATTTTTCAATATTACCGACACGTGCGTTAAAATCTCCCACAATAATAAATACTGAAAGAAGTTTTGACTTGTGGGGTGTCGTTTGATCGAGATTCTTGAGAGAATTGGCACGGTGATCAAAAATCTGTTCAGATAAGCCTTAATTTTAAGCCATCTCGCTTTAATAAATACCGGAAGTACTTTTTTCCGGTTAAGGCAAAAATAAGGCCTCCGCGATACTCTTTTCTCCCTTAGATTTTTTTTCAGTCCAAAGTCTGCATGTTTAGGAAATGGATTGAAACAGACGATTAACATATGCCAACGATTGTTGGTTACGTTCACATTGGAATCAATTTCTTCAACCTTAATTGTAGATACGTGCATTGTTTTATCAAACATTTCTTTAAGTCATGTATTAGCCGTTTAATAAGAGGTAAAATTGATTTCCAGGTTCAAAATTATCAAGTTGTTTTTCCTTGTTTGTGTTGCGTCAGACCGAGCTCATTCTTTAACTGTGCGTTTTTACATTTTTGACATAGCTGGCAGCAATCTTCAAGCTTGATGCTTGAGCCTTTAATTTAACCATAATATTTTTATTCTTAATCGGAAAATTCCTGTGTAAAAGGAGTGAAATTTTGCTGTATGGTTGTCCGCATCACCAGCCTTAATTACTTCTTCAATAGAACCAATAGTTTGGAATAAAATGTTGTCAAAACAATAATTTATAGTTTGATAATTGTTTATTCTAGATACTAGTTAGTAACTGATTGAACAAGCATGTTCAGACTCGTCGTGTTGTGATAAATCAACAAAACCACGCATCAGCTCCTACCTTGTTCTTATCTACATTTATTCTCACAGAGTAGAAAATTCACGGATACTAATCCTAAATAAATAAATTCTTTTACCCAATGGGAAATGATCTTTTATGTAAAAACTAAATGGACTCAAAATTAAACAGCGAGCAAATTTTAGTTCGTAGAAACAACAACTAAATTTAACTCACGGTAATTCACTTTTATTGCAGACCGTTTATAGAAACAACCACACGGTTTGACACCACATGTGCATCTAATATACACTGACAGGCAAACAATTCCATCGATTTGTAATAGAATTTGATTTGCTTATATCTTTATATATTAATCAAAGTTTCACGTTTTTAACGTTTAATAATTTACACTTTGTCAAAACAGGAAACAAATATAAATCACTAAGGAAAATGAAAAAAATAAACAAAAAAACATTCACATAAAAACATAAAATTTGTTTTACATTTTTAATTAGCATTTCAATATCGCATATTTCCTCCTTTTGCCATAATTACATCTTAAGTTTTCGGCAATAATAAAAATTAAGAAACAACGATGAAAACTAAATACTTTATTGCTGCAGAATACAAATGTGTCTGAATAAACCTTTTTAAATCCCGTAAAAAGTAAACGGTGAAGATTCTTTAGTCTTATTTTGGACTAAGGGTTAAGAGTGTTTACCTCTAATTAATATGCCCAATTTAAAACATAGCAAAAACCAATTTTTATTGGTAATAACTATTCAAATACCGTGAGATGCGGTCTAGTAGTAGGTTTCAGAAAAACGTTTTGTTAATCGGGCCAACGTTTCAATCTTTATCGATATCATCTTCAGGGCTGAAAGTGTTTGTCTTTTGTGTACTTGTGCCATTCTTATGTGTCGTGTTGAGAGTGCTCTGAAGATGATCTCAATAAAGGTCGAAACGTTGGCCCGACAAAGAAAATGTTTTCGTGAAATCACACCAGACCGTATTTCATGATATGGGAATAATTGTCGATTAACGGTCACTAATCTCTACACATAACGATGAGACAAATTAAGGGCAGAATTTTTTTGTCGACGAAATAAAAAAAATAACATCAATTTGGTGGAACGGCTTTTTGTCAGTATATAAGAATGTTTTATTTACAGTAAAATTACTACTATCCCGGTATGTTTGGACCTTTATTTTTATCAATTAATTAATCGTAATGTAACGTATTGGTTGAACTAAAATACGGAAGAATAAATACCTTCGGATAAATGCTTAAAAAACTTAAATAGATACTTGAGCTATCGATCCACTCGGACGCTAACTACACATTTTAACCTGACCTTTCGAATTTTCCATCCTTTTTGCCATTTTTCATATCCGGGCCGAAGGTCTTGAGTTCGAATCCCGCTCGGGTCACTGATTATTTTCTCTCAACCAATACCATACATAATGATTAATTAAATGAAATATATTATTTGGGCAATTGGACTAAGAAAACTAATAACTTTATTTTTATTTTTAACTGGGTTTCTTAAGTTCTTTTCGACTAAAAATACAATAGAGGTGTGTATGATTGCTAAAATATAATTTTATTCATATCAAATCGTTCATCGTTACCAATTATTTTCCACGCTCACCCAAGACAGATTTCTTAATGGTATGTTTACTTTTTTCGATTTTTCAAACAGATAAGTAATTGTAATGAAATAGAGAGACAAGGCTAATCAATTGACAGTAAACCTGGTATCGAAATAGGCCCGAGAGATGCTATCTTCGAATTTTCTCAATAAAAGCCTCCCGTGACGTTTAATCCGCGATATTGAAATAAAGCCCCCGAGCCTTTCTTGTGAAACAAACCGCCAATTAAATCCTGTGTATGCCACACGGAGCGCAAATATCTGTATACATGTATTTTCGAACTTAATTGTCACCCGGAGCATATTATGAAACGTGAAACGAATCAATTGATTCAAGATTTATAAGAAAATGTACAAACAAGGTTACAATTTCACTTGCCCTTATGAGCATTTGTTATTGAAAACTTCCTAATGGCTATGCAAATAGAGATATAAATCTTTTAGAAACACAATCGAGACAATTTCATATCCACTACTACCGTAAGGATCCTTTGAATGAAAAACAAGTTTTTAAACATTGATTTACGTACATTTAATTGTAATTTATTGCGCATTCTAAAGATGACGATAGAGAATTATATAATTTTTATTCCGTAGCAATAAAAACTATAATTTCCTATCTTGATAATATTGTTGTTATTTTTCTATCCTATAGGTTGTTATTAAAATTTTATTTTTTATCTTGAGCCACTCTGTTCCATAGAAAGAACGACAGAAATGCACACCTGCAGGGTGTTCAGTTACTCCTGTTACTTTTCCCGTAGACTCTACATTCAAACTGGGACCAAAAAATTCAAATTAACTATGGTTCGAATCTCAACCTTTTCGGAGTGATTTAACTTTTTCAGACATTTTAAGATTTGTCGAACTTGCTTCAAATAAACAATAATAACTCCAAAACTAAAAGGTTTTGGACAAATCCGTTCATACCATTGAAAACTACGTTAAATTTCCGATAAGATGTGATCAATGCTAAATTTGCAAACGTTGGTGAAATAATCGTGTAGTAGCGAGAACATTGATTTTTCTACAGTTAATTAAGGTTTTTAGTTGAGATAGAAATGTCAATGGGACGAGCGGGATTCGAACCCACAATCTATCACATAATCAACTTCCTATCTCAACAGCACCTTTTGAATTTTCAGAAGATGACTTTTTAAGATGGGACGTTCGTGTCCGAGTGGATCGAGTTTACGATTGCTCTAGTGGTAGAGGAGCAGCGTTTTTAGCCGAAGATCGTGGGTTCGAATCCCGCTCGTGCCATTGACTTTTTTTATCTCAACTAAAAACCTGAATTAATTGTAATATATTAATTAATCAAGGGACCACGAAATTAGTGAATTTATTGATTTTTTCAAATTTGAAAAATTTACTATGACCTACTATTTCCGACTACATTTACAACTTCTATTTACCAACCTACTATTTCCAAACCTAGAGATTAGCAAATTTCAGAAAACGTACTCCATTTAATATTTTTAGTGATGCAATTGCTTTTTTAATTACTCTTTCAAAGATGAAGAAATTATTGAAAGAAAGTAAAAACAGGGGTAAGGTGGAAAGATTAATAATAATAAAAATAAAAACCTTAAGGAAATTTTGCACGTTGGTTAATTTGCTTTCCATACTGAAATAGTGCAAAAGTAACTTACCAGCACGACTGAACTTTGATTAAAGGATAATTGGTATTATTATTCTCCGGAATACAAGTGTTTTATGATTCAAAACGTGTTGTTTATTTGTCTATGTGACATCTTGTTAACACTATGGCTCCTTTTTGTAATGAAGAATACGCTGATACTATATCCGACTGTATATGCCTGAAGTATAATACATCTTATGTACGGGTTTGGCGGGTTTAATGCGACGGCAACGTGTCGAGAATACATTGCGGAGGGTCGAGAACATTTGGAATCAAATTTGGTAAGATAAGCTTGTAGTAGCAAGCACTTCGAAATAAAATTCCAATTTGAAGAACTTACTATGGTAATTCAAAACTTCCAAACCTAGAGGCCAGCAAATTTCTGAATCCGTATCACATTTCATTTTCTTTTTAGGGTGTAATTGCTTTTTAATTACTTTTTTCAACGATGAAGAAATTGATGGAAGAAAAGAATAAACCATGTTTAAAATTGATAAGACGGAAAGATTAATAATAATAAAATATAATATAACTCAAGGAAATTTTGAATGAACGTTTTGATTCTTACAACTCTTTTATTCCAAGGTGTAATAAATATAAAAAAAACCGTGGTTGACGGATTGGTAAGGTGAAAAGATTAATAATAATAAAAAATAAAACCCTTAAGGAAATTTTGTACGTTTGTGTTAGAAACCGAAATAGTGCAAATTTTGCTTATTTACCAACACGACTGCAACTTTGATTAAAGGATTGAAGAATTTTAAGATTCAAAACATGTTTAGTTGCCTGTGTGTTATCTTGTTCTATGTTGATGTTATCTTGTATCTAAGGCTACTTTTCCTAATGAAGACTACTCAGATAATATGACTGATTGTATATACGTATAATACATCTTTTTTACGGGTTTTGCGAGTTTAATGCAACGGCAGCGCGTCGAAAATGCATTGCGGGAATGATGGAGATCATTTTGAATTTAAATGTAATTATTAATTTAAAAACCTTTAATAAATTCGCAATGTATTAAAAATGTATAAGTTAATATATAAGCCTGTTTTTACAAAGTTTTGGATGAGTCTGTTTAAACTATTAATTTATATGAAGTCGTGGCCATTGAAGTCATGACTTTTCACAATAACACGCAACGATATGAGATGCCTTGAGTATTCCCTGATTCTACATACAGAAATGAGGTGGTTGTCTCTCGATTACAATTGCGTTCTGAAGTTCTTATCTTGTTGATGGACAATAATGTCAAATTGGCCAACGATTCCAATGGTAAAACAAGGTACAACAAGTATACTGTCATATTTATCAGATATTTCCATTAAAATGAATAAGATGAATATGTTTTTAAAGGGAAGAATATGACAACTTTCAATGATTTAATGACAAAGATTTAAAATAAAAATCCACTTTTGGGTTTAACCTGGTTGAGAAGGAAGAGGTGAAGTGTTTCCCTATGTTAAATGAATTTTTATGTGAACACCTTCCATGTTGGGAGATGCCCTTTGAGCACTACTTCCCAACATCTCGAGATACAATTCTGCACGAACTTGGGTGGTCAAACTGTTTTCTATTTCGACAAAGCCAACCAGTGTATATTCAAGAACGGAGCCGTTTTAATACGGAGGATGTTGAAATGTTTGGCTGAACTCCATACTTCCAATCCATAAGTCTAACTGCTGCTGTACAGCAGCCTTTTATTTTTGAAAGGTAAATTGGAACGTTAGAAGCAGGCATGGGCTGTATGTCTTAACCTCCTGACGGTTCAGTCGTGTGTGAGGATTCCACGTCAAGCGTTTTTCGACAGTTCAGTACGAGGTCCCGTATTTTGTCCGCAGTTGGGAGGGGAATATTATTTATGAAGACGGGGAGGGTGATCCTTTTACGGAGGAGTGAAGATAATGCGGGTGGGTTTATTTGTATGTGTTAAATTTTATCTTATATTTTTTACACCAAGACTGGTAGTATTCCAAATTTTGTAAAGTTATTGTAAAGTTAAATATGTCAATCAAATGTTTGTTTTTATAGTGATATCCTCCTAAATCACCTAGTTAGGAATGGATTGATTAATTTATAAAATTTTTTTTCAACTACGAGGTAATAAAGAATCCCCAGGGTACCGGTGTTGTTTTAAAAACAAGAATATCAGGTTCGAATGCAGGGCCGCTGGATTCGAACCCACACCTTTACCTTACAGCGATGAGTGTCGTATCAATGTCTAAACCGTTGCGGCCACCGACGCCCGCCTTTATAAAACTCTACTTTACTATATGCTATAATTATCTAATATTAAATACTCGAATGAAAGGGGCCTGTCCTGGATTTTGTTTTGAGAAAGGTGACACTATGACAGTCGCATTAGGTAGGATTACCTGTAGAACTTTAAGCTAAATCTAAAACTCATTGTTAAAATTTGATTAGCCTTCAATATATTTTTCTAATGGTTCATATTTATCTACTCATTAATGCTGATTACAAAATCATCGGAGTTGAACGACCTAAGGGAGGAAAAGGTAGTAGTTAAGCCTTTGAAAAAGCAAACATGCAACTCAAAACATTCTCCAATTACGTGTTTTAATTCTCGAAGCGAAAAATGTATAAACGACACTCTCATCAGATAAGACAATTTTAAGAGCTATCCGGCCATTAAATCTTTACATCCTCTTATTTATTCAGCTTTAAGTCTGGAATTATTGTGGGGCAAACCGTCCCCTTTAATCCCAGACTTAACATATCAATATGGGGATATTTTCCGTGTGACGGGACGGTTAGAATTATTGTATTTACAAACCGACGATCTTTCAGTGGGCTGTTGTGAGTTATCTGAATTCTAAACGTGGATCAGACGCAATATCGGGACATTATCTCAGACCTCGCTGACAGATTTATTCTAACCGAGTAGTAAATCAGTTTTTGACTCTGATTTCTGACTGCTGCCGGATATTACATTTTCAAATAACCATTATTGCAAAGTTAATGAATAATCCTACTCTATAAATGAAATATTGAATTCGCTATACCATCCGCTAAATTAAGGAGAGACCACAAGAATGGCTGAAGAATAGAAGAGACCGAGGCAGAGAGAATAAAGGGAGATATAGATAGAGAATGAAAGTGTCAGGATCTTTTTCTTCTTTTTTTAATTTTTCATGTATTTATTTATACATTAAAACGAAAATATGTAACATATTCATGTTTTGTATAGTTTTCATTTTCTATCCAAAAATGTATACTTTTGACCATTTGTAGGTAGAGAACAATAAAAGA
>CM077102.1:32634058-32644161 GCA_039619505.1 Cimex hemipterus
GGCTCTTGAACAATATTGGCATGGAACAAGAACATGGAGTGAAATCGGGTGAATCTTGACCGTCAGGAATGGGGTGTCTAGACTTTTGTGGATAAGTTGGTTAGTGACGTAGAAGGATGCATAGAAGATGCGTCGGAAGACTCATGAAAAATTTGAAAAATTGGATTTTTTGTTGGATGGCTTGGCGGAACCTTATATGCTCGACTCCGTCCAAAACGATCTAATTAGTATCTTGTATATTGTTAGTATATACTGTGTACTCTTTATGGATTTTGGTGCCAGTAGGCGTTTGATTTATACGTATACGCCAGTTGTTGTCTTTCTAATTTTAAATATGTGTTGTATCTAAGTCTGCTATCCAATTATAGGCCAAGGTGTTTGGTTGGATAGAGAGATTACCTTACTGTATATGTGCACCGGGTACTTCTAAGTGTGAACGTCACGTGCCGGCTCTTTTGTTCAATTAGTTTGATGTGCCACCGAGTGCAGTCGGTCATGAGGTCTAGGCGATATTAGGTTGATTTTGCTGCAAGGAAGGGTCAGAATGTGAAAAGATAATTCCAGTGTCCTGAAGTAAGTTTTCGGGTGTTTTGACGGTGCGAGATGTAGATGTAGAAGTATATATGGTGGAGGTGTGAAATTCTGCGCCCTTAAGAGCTATCGTATCATCTGTTCTGTACCTATAGCACACCGTTGAGTCCTATTTCATTAAGAAAGTTGATTAGTAGGTCCGGTTTCAGTGGCTATGACGGTGTAATCATAGTTGCACCTTTTTATATTGTTGGCTTGTATGGACTGCCAGCCCGATACATTATTTTACAAGTGAATGCCACCAATGAAACAGTAGTAGAAGAATATGTAGTTTTTTCCAAAAAAGTCGTAATTAGACATATCAGATATATCTTCCATTAAAAGCTTTTTTGATTATAGTCGATAGATTTTAAGCACTTTTTTTCTTCCTCCATTAATAGAATATGCGAAGACGCCGAATTAGCCAGGTAGCACACAACGACACAAATTCTGCCGCGTTACTTATAAAATAGATAGTGAAAAAAATACAAATATTGGCGTATCGTGAAGAAAAATAACTTCGAAAAAGTTCACTCTCCTAGAATGCTACATCTAGTATATGAAGTATTTGCTAACAAAAATAATTTCATTTGAAAATGAACACTGGTAATTCCGACTTACTCATGCAGTAGGAATTCAGGCCAAAAGATTTATATCGTAAAAATCTAAATTTTTCTTGAACATGTTATACAATAAAAGTCAATCGGTAATGATTGAAACAGTAAATTTTCGTAAAAAATTAATTATTAATTAAAAGCATGGTTTTGAGTCACAGATGTTTCGGCCAAAGACGGACATAGCGTCCGTTACATAGCCTAAGTCTTGGGGGTGTTGCGCTCTTCTGTCACGATGGTCTGTAGTCGTTTAGGGCCACCGAAAATCAACTTCGGAAGGAACGTAGTGGCCGACCACGATATACCATCGTTCTATAGCTCTTACCTCACTACAGAACCGTCATTTAACCTCCAAACTTCCAAGAGGAAGTAAGCTCTTTTAAACAGTCATCAGAAGGCAGGTTCTCTAACACTGAAGAGGCATCGAGAAAGGACTAGAAAGGCATTCACAAATGAGCATTTCGCTTGGACGAACAATGGTGGGGCTTTTATCTTCGCAGATGAGTGCTATTTGGCACGTGGCAATTAGATGCCATGGATGGGACCAAACCGCTTTTGTTGAAGAATGGGGTTCTGTTTATAAGTCGTAACCCGATATTTACTTGAAACCTAAAAGTCTATGAGAGGTCAGAGGATCCGCGTTGTTAAGTGCAAAACCAGATATTATTATCGTTAGCTAAATTTTAATCTTTTAGTAAATCATTTTTTGGTTTTTTTTTGGCTTTTCGTTTCCTTCAACAATTTATTCCAGTATGGATAATGTTTTATGTAGTAGGTTGCTTTTCTTCATTAATAATAATTTAATTTTGCCATGTAATGGCATTTATTTGCCATATTAGTATGCCATTAATATAAACAGGCTGAAGCAAATTATAATTTATGATTTTTTAAAATAACCAGTCTTCACATCTTCACCAAGTTGAAGGACATCCGAAGAGCACACGATCGCATTTCTCAATCCAATTAATTTAAATACAGGAGGCAGTAACCTTCCGTTTTTTCCTATATTTTTTAAATAGGGTATTTTTGTGATAAAATAGAGCCACGTAAATATTGATCTTCTGTCGTTTCTCATGAACATTTTGATTTTACTCTCCAGGTTAATGGGATACGTATTGGAATGCAACTTTGTATTAAAATCTTTCTGTCTTTTATTGTTGGGGATTATTTTAAAGCCTCAAAAATAAATTTTTAAATTTGTTTGTCAAACATTAATTTCTTTGGGTTTGTGTTTTTTCTCCGAGGGTTCGCAACAGACAGGTCATATCAACTCTCGCGGTGCTGGTGTTGTGCCAGGTTATAAGCGCCGTGCCAACGCCTTAACCGTTGCGGCTGCCGACGGCACTGGCCCGCAATCTCACAATCAATTAAAATTTTAAATAAATAAATTGGCCATTGCTTGAAGAAGTTGCGGTAGATTTCGTTTTACTTAAAATCAGTGTTAGATGAAAGGTTTCCGCAATTAACCTGAGAGCTCCAAATTAAAAATCGTTTGCACAGTTGAATTCAGCCTCAAAACCTGTTGAATATGTACATTTATGAGTATCTGCAGTTTGAAATAGTTATATTCCTATCCGCATACCGTTATACTGGAGCGTTAAATCTAAAAAAATTATTTAATCTACCATTTAATACCACTGTATATCTAATTTATTTACCAACGAACCTTAGCTCGCTATATGTTTATACCCTTCATCTACATTTAAATTACATCTTTAAAACATTTTTATACTCGGAGCGTAGAGAAAGATCCTAATTAAGTTACTCTTGAAATTACACAAAACAATTTAATTTAGTATAAACAATCGAATAATATAATGTCAGAAGTAAATCTTGATTTTAACTTAAATTTAAGTGATTTGAATAAATGGCAATATAATTTAAAAATTATACAAGTAAAATATGAGAATCCTTTAGAGAAAATTGAATTTTAATCTTGAATTCTTCCTCCCGTAGGATTTATAAAGATTGAATTTTAATTTAAAGGATGCAAATAACGTAAATGATGAAACGACAATTAATTATATAACTGGAACAGTCAAAGCGAGAGGTGCGCTGCTGAATTTAAATTGTAGCATGTTTAGGAGTCATCAAGGCATTAATGTTCCCTTTGACAGTTACATATAATATGACAGAGATTCAAAATATGTGTAGGGATGGGAAAAGGGATACTGCATCTCGACCTAATAGTTCCTTTGTATTCCGGTTTTTTTCTTTTTCTTTTTTTTCTTTTTTGCATAGAACGAGTTCTGCAGTCTCCTCCTCCTCCTGGCAGAATCTGCGCAGTTTTTCTTCTGTCTGTACTTCTAGCTGGTCGGTATGGGCCTGAACGGCGATCTCATCTCTTTCATCCTCCCAAAGGAGCCATAACCCGTATTAAATGTGGGACTACAATGGGTGGTACAGTGTGACCAAGGCAGGGATGCATCAAAACATATTGATGGGTTTCAAGATTCAAATTCAAGTGTTTACTTTTTATGTAAATTATGTGTTTTTAACTAAGCAACAACTCCGCTGATGTTCATGGACCAAGCGTATATCTAAGTATAATGTTTATGACTCTTACTGTAATGTATGAAAAATCAATAAAGAAATATATCTATGTATCTGTGAAAACGTTTTGGTTCATGGCAAAAAATACAAATTTTCATATCTCAGGTTTTTTGTATAGAAACGCTGCATTAAAAAACAATATGGGGAAACAGAAATCAAACTCGCTCTATATGATTTCTTTTAATGATTTCGAGAAACCTATTTTTTTATGACATCAATTGTATTCTATTTTTATAACAATAAAGATGCGCTATTATTTTTTTGCGACCAGTTTTCAATAAAATTGTTTGCTATAGTATAAATATGATGCGTTGTTAATTATCTAGATGGCGTTTTTCCAACGTAAGACATGTTTTTTTCTTAAATGAAATTATCGTTTCCCTCCTAATTTGCTGATGTTTTGAAAGAGATCTAGGTCGTGAAACGGCCATAAAAAACACGTTTGGAAGCTAAACTGGAATTTCTTTTTCTCCCGTTAATAAACGAAACTTTCGTTTCCCGAACTCGGGCGATTAATATTTAAGACCCGTGGGAAAGGAGACGCGGACTGATCGGATATCTAAATGCGGCCAGGGCCCAGTGAGATATGCAACTGCAGATCGGAGGTCACAGAAGTAAAAATTCCCTAACATGAGTGTTAATTGGTCTTAATTTTTTTAAATCCAATTAGATTTAGAATAAATTAAGATAAATATACTGGTTTTAATCAAAAGACGAAATTATGATCCTTTTTTTGTATGTCGTGGAGCAAATTGTCTCTCTTAGCTTATTGTGATGAAGAACGGCTGACGGGCTTTTATTCGAGGGTTCGCAGCAGCAGTGATCGTATCACTCGGGAAAAGCCAATTTGTAAGTATGTTGAATTGGAATGCGGGCCGCTGTATTCGAACCACGGACCTTTACGTTACAGTAATGAGCGCCGTGTCAACGCTTACCCGTTGCGGCCACCGATTCTGGCGTAATAATGTCCACTCCTAAATGTAATAAATTGGTAAATAATAAAAAACAGACTGTTAATACAAATTATTTAATCATGATGATTGAAAGAAAATTATTTCCTGATAGAATAATTGTTAATTAAATTTTAATCTATCAGTAAATTAATCTGGTGTTGTGGTGAATTTTCTTTCACATAATCACAATCTATTAATTTTTATTAAAATTCATGTATTTCTAACTCATTTGATTACATTAAAATAAATGTATTGTAATTAACCATAAACCATAAAAATACGTACAGTTTGAAATAAATAACAAAATAAAACTGACCTGATTTTATGTCTTTGAATATATTTGAGTAAAAAGCCTTAATGAAAGTTATAAAATTGTGATGAAGAACGTTTTTAAATTAAAACCGTAATAATATAATTTATCAATCTAACAACCAACTAAAGTAAAAAAAAAATGGAGTTAAATAATACAGTGTTCGGCTGGTCGTGTTACTTTCTTCAAAGATAAAGAAATTGATGGAGGAAAGGTAAAAACGTGGTAAAATCTTACGAATTTGTAAGGTGAAAAGATTAATAACAATAAAACATTAAAAACTTAAGACAATTTTGAATAAATTTATTACAATTTTTTAAAATTTGGTTTCGATACCAACATAGTGCAATTGTTTACTTCTTTGAAAAAAAAAAAAAAAAAAAAAAGTAAAAGCACTTACAACACTAAAACGGGTATGAAATAAGTATGCTTTCTGAAATCCGCTGGTCTTTATGTTGGGAAATAGCAGTTTAAAATAACCATAGTACGTTTCGAAAATTTGAATTTTTTTTCAATGTTCTGGCTAGTAATCACGCCAATGTTTACTAGTTTAATACTGATAACGTCTTATTGGAAATTTAACGGAATTTCCAATGGTATCAACGGATTTGTTCAAAACCTTTTAGTTTCGGAATTATCATTGTTTATTTGAAGCAAGATCGTGAAATCTTAAAAATTACAACGAGGAATAACTCCGAAACAACTGCGATTCGGACCATAGTTAAGGACTTTTTGGTTACATTTTGCATGTACTGGAAAAGTTTGTAGCGCGATGGATGATTTTCTGACATGGTAATCTTAAGGTATCGATGGAAAAAGGTAGAGGTGGGGATGTTAGGGTGTACATTAGTACGATATAATTATTATAAATGGTCATCTCTTCCAAATTTCCGAGTTATTTCTTAGCCGTTTTTTATATCAGCGGTTACCAAACTTTTTCGACTTCATTATATTATCGATAAAGGGTTATGAACATAAACTATACTATATTTGTCAACTAATATTTAATTCTATTATTAGAAGATTTATTTCAAAATATTCAGCTTTTTCCAATATGTTAGTTGAAATTTTCCCTACCAAATACTTCTACCTGAAGGATTATCTTTTATATAAGGTAAGTAAAATTAAAATTGGATGTAACACTTTTTGTACAAGTATAGGTATCTAGCAATGCACTGACTATTTTTATATTTTCGTTGAACTTGAAATGTTGAATGAAGTAAGAATCAGTAATGTCCATATATCCTGTATAACAGTTCGCCGGGTACCATATCGCCAGTTTTCCGACTGGATGAAAGGAGGGCCTTCGTTAACGCCTGCTATGCGCCAAAGTATATAATTATTTTATAACCAGTTCAAGGTCGAGGCGTTTTGTGTGAATTATAAGTAATGAAATCAATCATCCTGTATCTGGAAATATTATTTACCTCGAAATCGGCCGGCCTTGTTCCCAACTGGGTTTCATTATAGTCCTTTCCCCTCGGACGAAATCATGGGGACATGATCGTTTCGGTATCGCATGCCTGCCCGCCCAGGCCTTTGATTTCATGTGCTGTAATCAATTAAATAATATTTTGCCCAATTTCTTGGTTCAAGTGAGGTATCACGTACCTACTAAGTTGTACCAAAAGTCCGTTATACTCAAAAGTACTTATCAAAATATAAGCAAAAACAGCATCCCACTTCCTAAAAGCAAATAAGACTGCTACCGATTCTAAGGAAAATTGGCATCTGTTAAAAACGAATCCTTCCAATCTCACATGCCATGCTGACAATGTTACACCCAACCGTCAGGTTTTTTTCTTGGTTAATATGTACTGTTCATAAGACCATTTAAAATTTTTATCGTGCTCTTTTTGGAGATGCCACGAGCTGGAGCGTCTCGTAAAACAGTAGATGTTGTCTAGGTAGATGGTCACATAGGCCTGGATGGTAATGAAGAGGCGAACGAAACGGCTAAGGCCAGGACCTCCCAACTTCCGGCATAACCACGCCCATCTGACCCTCTCACTCTAAAAATACAATCCAAATATGATTAAAATAATTTGGAAGCGTCGGTGGGACGGATCGGCAGAGGGGGCTACATTATCCAGAGCACTATCGGTAGGGAGAACCTCGGAGGATTTATCCCGTAGAACAACGGTCCTCATCACACGATTAAGAATAGGTCATGCGAAGTTAACACAGGGACACTCAATTTTTGGCCAAAGTACGCATATGTGTCAGGCATGCAGAGAATTGAAGGACACCTAATTGAAGGACACAATTCCACTTATGTGTTGAAATGTTGTCATTTATCGGTTTGAATGTCTGGTATGATATATTCGATAGATGAAGATTGAATGCCAAATCGACCATCAAATAGGTTATATGAGATGTAAAGGGTGATGGAGAAATATCGAGTACTCACGTAGGATTACTCGATATTATTCCACATCCTGAGTAATGGTACAGAAATAAATAAGTAAGAATGTATCGTAGTGTGAGGGAGGAAGGATTATTGGGTTGTCACAGAGTGGGGGCTGAAATTACCTAGCTGTTGATAACTCCCTGGAGCACAATTCGGTGGTTGCATAAGATCGGCTGACCGAGAGTGGGTGATTCACGAGACCTGCTGGTAATTAATTGTAAATTTAAAAAACTAGGGATTGTCAGTGCACGGCGAGAATTGATAGACTCAATGAGGTACACGTGTGTGTATTTGTACATGCTGGTACATCCTGGGCTAGGCCTACGGTGTCCCTCGAATGGTATAGGCTGAGCTCGATAAGAGACCATGGACCGTAGGCAGTGCTCATGTAGGGGGTGGTTAGAAATTCTACTAAAAACAATAACCACGGCCGGGACGGATCCGGTAGTTTCTACCCTAGGGGAGCCCCTACACTCAGAGATAGAGTCGCCTTTTCTTTCCAGGGAGTACGCGGGAGAACAGGCTGATGTATTTCGGCCTGTTAGCTCGTTTTCTCTTTTTGCTCTGCGGATGGCGTGGTTGTATGAGGTGAGTGACCTCTTGTAGTCTCCCCAGTTGTTTCCTTGTTTAGCTTTGTTAAACTTCTTCCTGGTTTCTTTCCTCAATACTTCCAGTTCTGCATTCCACCAGGGTGGTTCTTGTTTGCTTTTTGGAACTTTAGCAGGACAACTTATTTCGTAAGCATCAATGATGCTTTCTGTAAGTTCCTTAACTGCAAGTTCTAGTTCATTGCAGGTTTTCGGTATTCTTTTCACTGTTGCGTGGTTCAGGCTGTGTGCCACCAGCTCCGTGAACCTTGCCCAATTTGTGTTTCGAGGGTTCCTGAACGGTGTAGGGTCTGTCCTATTTGACTCGATGCCGAACCGTATTATTCTGTGGTCCGACATCGATTCTTCACCTGAGACCCTCCAATTTCTTATCACGTTAAATAGGGCTTGGCTGCACATGGTAATGTCAAGTACTTCTTGTCTCACTTTGGTGACAAAGGTAGGGGTTGTTCCTATGTTAAGTATATCTAATTTTCCCTCCACCAAAAATTCTATGAGTGCCTCACCTCGTTTGTTGTTGTTGTTGCTGCTTCCCCAGATTTGGTGATGCGCGTTAGCATCGCATCCTACCAGCAAGGGGAGATTCTTCTCATTACAGTAGTGGGTCAGCCTACGTAGCTCTTCTGGGGGAGGGTGTTCCTCTTCGCCTGGGAAGTATGCCGAGGCTATTACTACTTCCTGTCTCTTCCCATCAATTGGTATTTCTACTCTAATGGGAATTAAATCACCAGTCATGAATTCTGAAAGACAGAGATAATTAGTGTTTTTCCTAATTAGTATACATGCACGGGGATTTTCCTGTCTGGAATCCCATACAGTCTTACCGTCTTTACAGGACAAACCTCTAATTTGTCCCTTCCACTGCCAGGGTTCCTGGATGAGAATTGCCCATAGGTGTTGTGCAGTGAACATCCTTGCTATCACGCCGATGCAGCTTTAGCATAGTGGATGTTCACCTGGGCCATTCTCAATTCTTCCACATGTGGTTATTTGTTTGGGGGAAGAGGATGTGTCTCTTCTCCCAGTAACTCCTCCTCAGTGAGCGTTTTCATTTCTGTTTGTAGAGGAGGAGGGGTCTGGTCTGCCACAATAGTTTGGTCGACCTCCATTTCGGCTATGCTTTCGGAGGTGTTCTCCGTGGGTGGAGGTGTCTCTGCGGGGGCCTGCTCCGTTTGAATGGATGTGGGGGTGATTGGGGTGGAGGTGTGAGATTTCTCTCGTGTAGCCTCCTCCCCCCTCCCTTTTTCAGGCCCCTAACAGGGATCCTTCCAAAGCGGAAGTTGAGGGTATGTCCTCTAGCTTTTATTGTTTGCGCCGAAATGTCGTCGATGCCTAGGATCATAACAATCCCAGGCCCCTCTGCTTTCACTGAGTGGACCTTCCATTCCTCAGCGCAAATATTGTCATTTTGCGCTTTGACTAGCGCTAGGGTTCTTTGTTCTTCTCCTAGTTTTGTTCTAGGGAAGAACACTGCTATTGAGTGAGGTTTGGGGACGTTATCCCCAATTTTCACTGTTAGCTTTTTGGTTTTGTTTAGCTCCAGTTTGGGAGCTATTTCCTGTAGCCATTGGACAGTTTTGCTATCCTGACAGTCAAGGACCATCATTCCTGGCCTGAAGTGTATGCCTTCGAACTGTATTTTGGCTTCCCATCCCTTTAGAATTTCTTCAATGAGGGTCTCCTCTAGATGGGTTAACTCTTCCGTTGTTAAGGTTACCAGGGGGTATTCCTCTGGTAGCAACGCCACTCTTATGATTTTCGCTGCTCCCGCGTAGCTAACGCCTGGAGCAGTCTCCCTAGCTTTGAACTGAGCCTGGGGAGTAGAGGGCTTTGTTCTTTTTTCCCTCCTAAATTCTTTGGGGGTAAGAGATTGCTCCCTTGCCCTCTTACTGGTAGATGGTGTTTCCAGTTTTTCCTTTTGGATTTTAGCCTTCCTTTCGTCGGCTAATCTCCTTGCTTCTTCGGGTGTTTTCCCCGATTTTATGGCCCTCAGGTACCATTTTGTCATGGCTCCGCTGAGACCCTTCCTGAGGGGGTCATCTTTCCCGCCTGGTTCTCCCAGTTTGGGCAATTCAGCAGAGGCCT
>CM077102.1:32644171-32662167 GCA_039619505.1 Cimex hemipterus
ATCTTTCCCGCCTGGTTCTCCCAGTTTGGGCAATTCAGCAGAGGCCTTCTCCTTTCCTTTTGGTTTCCCAAGAGGAGGTCTGTATTTTCTGGTGTCGCTATTCGAAGGTGGTGAGCCTTTCTTTTGTGTGGTGTTGGATTTCCCACTTAGCGACTGAGGTTTGTTGTTGGAGAGGTTTGTTTCTAAGGACTGTACGTCCATCTGGGGGTTACTTCCCAGATTACTTTCTGGTTTTTGAGCAGTGATATCCTGCTCTGGGTTTTTGTTTATGTTTACTTTACTCATTTGATTCCCACGAGTAGCTAGGGATTTATACGGTCCACTCCATCAGAGCCCCGCATGATGGAGTAAGGCTAGTTACTCCCTGATGTCGCCCGGTGTCAGAGAGGCTCCGTTCACGACAGCCACATTAGCCCCGGCTGCCAGTTGGTCATTCGGCACGGAAACGCATAACACCTTTGACTGGGGCGGATGCTGTTTTCTGTCAAGCCCAAGACTCTTTCGTGGGGGAGGTGAGAGGATAGGGAATGGGAGTTGGTGTTAGGAATTGATTTGGTGAGGAATGGTTAGAAATGTGAATACCTCACCTGGGGATGGGACACCAGAGCCCCTTTAGCCTTTTCGCACCGTACCATGCCGCGGGGATCATTTTGAATCCCCCCGTCAGGACGGCGACGAACGTTTCCCAGGGTCCACTACTTGGAAGCGGGGTTGGTCTTTGAACCCTAGTGCACGATGAGGGTCCGACCATTCGTAGTGGACATGCGGAGAGCGAGGTTATCCTTGTCCGTTAGGGGCTGGGCGCCTCTACACCAATGCTGCTGCGGTAACACTGCTCCGTCGTATACATATAGACGTGCGTCAGCTCTCATCTTGAGACTCAACAGTCCGATAAGGCCGAATAGGCCAGATGCTGATTCTAAAGATCCTTTTGTCTTCTTGACGATGAGTACTCGGGAACGACTGTACATGCTGATACAGATTTTAGCATACATAATAAACTAATCAGTAATAAGATAAAATAAAACCTTCTTCTATTTTCACATCGACACAAAGGTATTTTGTATATATAAGAATATAGAAAAGAGATATATTAGATGTATCACTACAATTTTAAAATTCGGATTGTAAAGACCAATATCAATATTATGTTGACTTTTAAACTAAGATTTCCATAGAGTATGAAAATATGAAAATTTACTGCAGGACGATTTGTTTTCAAAAGAATGATATTTACAGTTCCGTTTTGAAGCAATAAAAGTATCAATGCCTCAAGATAGCTTACATAATTTACGTTGCACATCCTCCCTGGATCATTCCCAATACGTCCTCGGATACGTTTGCAGGCGACCAATGCTGACGCACAGAACATTCGTGGCGTTGATTAATGTTAGACCCATCTAGGAGTAGAGAGGACAGTTTTTCAGCCCCCAGAAATCAATGATGTGTCGTTTTATAATAAGAAAAGAATCATCAAGCCAACCAAACATTTAAAAACGATGAGCGTTTGCCATAAGCTGACATCGTCCACATAATCGGAACTCATGCTACAAAGTAACAGGATAGTCAATGAATCGATGAAGTGTTGAAAAGGACGAGCTTCCTCCCTCGATCTAGAAACGATTGTACTTAATACTATTTTGTTTCATATGGCAATATGAATGCTCACTTTGTGGATCAGCAAGCAATGCCTAAATAACCTAAATATGTGCAGCAAAACTGAGATAACGATAAGTCTCATACCTAATGTTTTTGGTTTTTTAGTTACTCGGCAGTGCACCGAGACAGTCGCGATGTAAAATTGAAAAGATATGTACTTGATAACACTTGAGATACTTGTACTTACTGAATTTAAAAATGTTTTTATGATCGAATTACACAATTTTTTGAAATGCTGACCGCACTTCAGCATGAGACCAAAGAGAGCCCACTTTACGCCAATACATATCGTTATGAGACATTAAGAAAAACAACGCTCTGGATTAAACCTTACCCACTCTCAAACGAAACAGGGGGGTGCTCACGCTGGCGTATGAAGACTAATTATTTGTGGTTCAATTTTTTCTCCAAAAAAGAAAATTTTGGACTGGTTTGTGAAATTTTTTGGCGACGAACAGAGATTGCACTTTCTGACATATAGAGGCCTATGTGGTTTTATTAATTTTTTTCGGAGTGAACCAACAAACTTACTTTTACTACGACAATATTAATTTTTTTAAACAGTAATATGCACATATGCTCAACTTCTTTTTTAATTTTACAAAATCGGTGTAGAATTTAAATTTTACAATTTTTTTAATAGATTTTGTACCGAATAAGGCATAATGTTGTTTTTAAGTTATGCTATTTTAAAATTTTGATTTAGATCAGTAAAAAAGGTTTTGAAGTTTATGGAAGCAAAGTTAATTGTCTCTCTTAATTAATCAATGATCCCTAAATTAATTTTATTTAATCGTTACAAATGCGAGGGATCGTTTACTTTTAATTCCTTTTCTTATTAAGGATTCTTTTCATATTGATACTTTGAATCTGAAGTTTAAATGCTTAAAAGTCGAGGTAACATAATTCGGGCCTTCCTTGGAATCGAAAATCCATTTCAAAATAATACAAGGAAACGTAGATGCCATGGGGAAGAAAGCCCAATGCTGTGCCCTTTGGGCAAGTTCCGCCAAGAACCGGTGATACACAAAAGGGTGATCGACGTCACGATGTGGTTGACACTTGAACAGATTGGGCAGTTGGTTGCGAAGATGATTGGGATAGACCTTTGGTAGATTTTCATGAAATGCGCGTTCTTTGGAGAGGGGGTGTTTGGCTTCGGCTTCCATTCAACTTTTGTGGATGTTAACGAAACGTTGTTATGAAATGTGAAGACTTGGATTATTTTATTATCGCTACAATGATAGATTCAGAAGAACAACATCAAAATTCTATATACATCAGAATACATGCATAGTAAAAAAAGTAAATTGCAAACGAAAATATTTAAAAAAATTAAAAAAAGACGGCCAGATAATTTTTTTTAAATTTTATTTTAGATGTTTAATTACCATTTCAATATCGCATATTTCCCCCTCTTGCTTTAATTGCATCTTGAATTTTCGGCATATATTCCTACCAGGTAGGAAATCTCTATTTGCTGGAGGTTAGCCCATTCTTCACGAAGAGTCCTCTTAAGATCGTGGCGCGGGTCAGGAAGTGGTGGTCGTGCTGTTATTCTTCTTTTGAGGTTATCCCATAAATACTCGATGGGTTCAAGCCTGGTGAACGGGCTGGGGGTAGGACCCTGGTGTTATGCTGATGATGGTACATTCTTATTATGCAAGTGACATGTGGCATTATTGCTTAACATCGTCGTGCATTAGGATAGGATTGTAACTGATTTCATCGAGGATGGGCAACGTATGTGTTCCAAAATTTCATCCGGATAGCGAGTGGCCGTCAAAGACCTCCACGAACAACAACCAACACTGTGTGATTGTCCAATGAAATTCCCGCCCACACCATCATTGAGCGACGTTGGAAAGGTCGGCTGTGGGAACGATACAAGCTTCGTACTTTTCATTTCGCCTTCTCCACCTCTCTTTCATGCCTGTCGGGAGATCGTAGACCAAATAGCAAATGGGAACCGAGAAACTCTGTGTTTTGGTCAATTCTGGTTCTCTTACCAAGGAGGATGGTGAGGATACTGATTAAATCTTCTTCGAGCAGTGCGTTCAGAAATTTGGACACCTCAAACCTCTTGAGCTGATGAATCAACTTGAAGGAGCCGGTTTCGCAAAAGTCTCAAAATCAAACAACTTTTATCCTGTGGTTCTGTTACCCTAGGGCGTCTAGAACCGTGCCTTCTGTGGTAGGAACCAATTTCTCGAGAATGTCTAATTTCGTCTCGCAGTGTTTCCTAAGGAACTCGGATGGGGGGGGGGCTATCACGCGCAACATCCTCATCACTAATTGACATTTTTAAGCTTAACAATTGAAATTAAGAATACAAAGATGAAAACTAAACAGTCTATTGCTTTAGAATTCAAATGAGAATGAATAAACACTTTAAAACCCGTAAAAAGTATACCTTAAAAAATCTTTTACCTTGCTTTTGATTAAGGATTAAGTTATTTCCACTAAATTGGATGGTAAAAACAATAAGAGAAATTAATTTAAAAAAATCAATTGGGTATAGGCATCAATGTATATGTATTTGTGTGTGTGTGTTTGTTTGTTTAGAATAGTTTAGAAAATTGGATTTTGCTATAAATTTAATGTCTGAGATGACGCGTTAGTTCTTCTGATTTTTTTCTCTTGTTTCTCTTTCTCTCTCTGCGGTAAAGTCGGAAGATGAAAATCGCTGCCCTTGCAAAAGAATGCCGCAATCCAGTCCAAAATTTGCTTTTGCAGTAAAAATCAAACCACAAATAACTATTCGTCAAGCTCCAGTTTACGAATCCCCTTTTTTTCATTTGAGAATGGACACTGTATAATCCAGTGCATCGTCTACATTTTAGTTCCGTATCAAATGAATATTATAAAGGATGACATTGTATAATTAAATCTTTCGTGTAGCGTAATCAACAATTGCTAAATCAGAAATCGCTGTAATAATAATTAAATTTAGAAGGATTGCAGGTGGGTAGAAAAATTCCCAAATGTTTCATGCATAACATGTATTGCGATGCAATTAATTATTTATCTTCGCAAGAAAAGAATGCTGGAAGCTTTAAGTGTAAATTATTTATATAGATGGGAAACGTATGCTTTATTTTAATATTTGTCACTCTCGGTGGCACCAGCCCTAGTTTACGAGAAACAAACAACAGTTTTTTAAAAATCGTTATGAAGAATGTTTTGGTATGTCATAATCGTTAAGGAAATAGGAGGAGCACTCGAGACATCTAAATCTATCTTTGATTGAGTTCTTGCGAGATGAATGGAGGCGGAAGGGCATAGAGAGAGAGAGAGGGGGGAGAAAAAGCCAGATCCTTCTAATGGAAAGAGCACGAGTCGAAATTGATGCTCGTGGATCGCTCAACACGGCACGTGAACTATTCTCCGATGTTTCAGGGCACATGACGCCGACTTGTATTACATCGGGACCAGTTATGATACGCCCTTACATCTTGACAAGCTACCTCCTGATATTCTACCCTCTCCGTTTTCACGTTCTGGTTTATACCGATACGTCGTTTTTTTCTTCTTCGTGTGGCATGTTAATATTTGATATCCTGTGTTTGTTTTTTACGGTAGAAAACACGCAAGAAGACAAGTCAAAATGCGATCTTTATAAAACCTGTTATAAACCGAACACGGTTCAATGAAAATTAAAATTAAATTAAGAACGGCATGTTTAAAACGCAGATTTCTTGTTCTCCTAAAATTAGTATTTGGACCCGGAACCAAATACTCAGAACCCATGGGAAAACACACCAGCATCTTCCAAGTTGAGATTCACGCAATTGAAAGATGTATCCAATTCAATCTAAGTAAAGGGTAAAAAAAGAAGAATGTAGCTATCATGTCAGATAGCCAAGCACCCACCAAAGCACTAAGCTCAAGTATTATTAGTTCAAGGATGGTGCTGAACTGCAAAACCAAATTAAACATATAAGGTATACAGAATAAAGTCAGCCTCTGCTGGGTTCCAGGACATATAGGAGTGAAGGCAACGAGCAAGCGAGCACCCTTGCAAGGAACGGGGCTGCCACACCACTGGTAGGACCTGAACCCTTCTGTGGCATTGGAATCCATGCTATGACAGAAGGACAAAAAGAAAATGAAGGAACAATGGAATTCACTCATTGGACATAGACAATCCAAGAATCTTCTGACCAATTATGGTAGGAAAGAAATCATACAATGAGTCAAAGGAAGCAGGAACAGACTATGAATCCTGACAGGATTCCTAACAGGACACTGCAGATAAAATGGACACTTAAAGAAAATTGGAACAATCCAAGATAGCACATGCAGATTCTGCAAAGAGGCAGAAGAGACACCAACACATTTACTAACAAACTGCGGGGCTACATTAGGCCGCAGGAAGAAATGTTTTGGGATGTATACAGTGACCAAAGAAGAGCTTCTTGATGAAATAGGACTCACCGATGAGTTTTATGCAGAGAACGGGGGATACAACAGCTCTTAAAGGGCGCAGTATACCATATCCCGAAAAATTACATGTAAATCTACCTGGCCAAAATTCTGTGTGATCAACAGCAATTAAAGGCGAACTATTGAGATTGAAGCTGGCAGAACATTATAAATATCTTTTATAAAACTTTTTTCTTATAGGTTTTTATAATTATCTATATTCCACAATCATTTTCTGAGTGATGTAAACATGAAAGAATTACGTTTGAGTTCTGCAACGTAAGATTCATCGTGATGTTGAAACCACTGAGAGAGTCTGTTTCAATGACCTTTTGACGTATAAATAATCTTTGTATTTATTTCCTTTATACTTTCTTAGGGCTACTAACATTATCGATTAATGTTTTGTCGAAAATAAAGTATTGTTTAACGCTAAAACTTATAAATAAATAAAAGGTAATGTTTGGTTTTTTGTCCGTTATCCATGTCCCTGCCGCTTTTCACAAACTACATGCTTCGCAGAATTTTCCTGTTGGTATTATTTTTTTAAAAATCTTATTTGATAATTTTAATGTACATAAGGTTACATTGGCATTGTTTGGAAGGTGGGACAGTTTAAAAGCGTCATTACCCTGACCTTACATAATGGGATAATTGACCCTTTTTCAGTACCATTATCGTCGGTACCCTTTGAACAAATTGAAAAATATTTTGCGTACTTATTGACCATTTTATTAATAGGGTTGAAAAATATGTAACATTATTTAATTGAAAATCCTTTAAGCCATTTGGTAAAACTGAACAATATCGAAAAGCAACTCTCTATAACAAAAAACGAAAATTTTATTATTGATCAACACGTAACAAATGTTTTATATTAGTCAATTATATATTACGTCAATTAGTTTTGTTTTAACTAGCTTTCTAAAAATATGTTATAATAAGTCAATAAATTTATAATAATTTTATGAAAAATCCTTGTTTTTACATACGCTGGATACTCCAAGACACCTTCCCCCATTTTAGCCGGCGTCACCCAAGGAAGCACGCTTGCTCCCTTACTTTATTCCTTCTTTATAGCTGATGTCCCATTGTATCGCCTAAACATTCACATACGACGATGACACTGAAATCTGCTCCACAAACATTGATATTTTTATTTCTATCCGCAACCTCCAATTCTATATTAATATGCTTTTATCTTTTTATCGACAATGTACAATCAAGGTAAATATCAAAAATCTAAATACATATATAGTTTTCAATTTTAGTCTTTTAACCCTCCGGCGTGAGAATTTATACGGCAATCCCGCAAATAGTACATGGTCTTTACTTGGACCCATTTCACACCCGGCTAAGATGTATTGTCCGAAACCATAGACATAAAAAGCTGAAAAAACTACTTGGCAAAAGATTTAAACTGATATTATTTATCAAAAATCTATTGTACAATACTCTAATCGCTCCAATATGAACGTACAGACTTAATCTCGACAGTAGAGTCAAGAGTTCCAATTTAACGCAACAACACAGAAGCCTTTGCACAACAGTTTATGCTTCATTGTACCTCACCAATAATTATCCACTCCGATCTCTACTTACCCGATCCAAACCTGTCCAGCTCAATTCTTCCGCCCAACCCTCATTGAAGAATGACGGCGCAAGTGGTGCCGCACCAATCAGATTGTGTAACTTCAACAACTCTAGGATGGGTTGTTAATATCATGCCATAATGGCCAATTACGGTCACCATCCAGTAGATCCATCACGCCGGACATGTAAATGAATCCTTGTAAATAACATAATTGTAGCTTGTTGCATTTTGTACGCAGTTACACAATAAACTAAAAACAAAACACATACGCTGGAATGGCAATTTAAATCGAGAACTGCCCTAGTGGGGAGATGAAGGTAAAAAAACAGTGTAAATATAAATAATAAGTATAGAGATTTATTTATACAAAAATATTAAGATATAAACGACATTGCATGTTATATACATGACTAGAGGGAAGTATCGCCTGTTCAACTTGGACGGATAAATAACAACCTTTTCAGAAATCATACAGTGCACACAAAAATTGAAAGAAAAATTATTGAGCAACACAAATAAAAAGCCAGTAGAAAAAGATATAAATATAACAATGTACATTTTTATTAGTAATTTATTACTATTCAACTAACAAATGTTATATATTGAAAACTGACGGGGCATGAATAAATACTTAAATAACGACGGTTTAAAGCTATTATACATTGATTCAAGCGGACAAGGGGAATTTAACAATATATCCGCTCTTTAGAGAAATTAAAGTTATACAACTCTTTAAAAAAATGCATCTTATAATTTTCACATAATTATCACTTGAAGCTAGTCTTAATTGTACTTCTCTACACTCTAATTCTCCCATACCCTTTTCATTCCAGGCTATTTACACACTTGTTTGAGATCGTTTTAGTGTATTTTTATCAATCGCAATTCGCGATTATTCGGAAGGAGTCGATTCCTCGCTGTCCTGTTGGATGACCGTCGGAGGATGGCAGTGGGTGCACAGCCTTCCGTCTCCACCCAAAAACGTCTTACCACATGTTCTGCATTCCTCTTGAGATTCACCTACAACAAAAATAATTAAATTAAATTAAAATAATAGAGAAATTTTGTATAACATTAGCGTGAATATAACGCTAAATTGATTAAAATGTGCGTGAGCAGATTTAACGGAACGCTATCTGAAATATCGACCTACTTTATTTTTCTTATAATAGCGTGTGCTTATTAATAGTGACAGTAAAGTCAACAAATTAGTTTTTTTCTGTACGGATTGTCCAATTAAAAAAAATATATCTTATTTACAGAAATGGAATAAAGTTATTTCTTTCATAGTTAACCTGTTACAATTCGCACGTTTTCATGAATCCCGATTCTTAAGAATAGTTAGCTGTTTTATTTATAAGCAAAAAGGAATGAGAGAAATAAAACAACCTAAAGCATCTTTCCTAGAAGTTACGGCAATTGCGTAAAACGGCGTGGTTATAATGCTTATGTGTATGAATAACTAACTAATGTTTTAGTTTGTCCAAAATTGTTAAGCTAAGCTAAAAGCTTTTTTATGTTAAGAGTTTCGCACTTTTCATAATCAAGTCCGTTTAAACTGAACTTTCCCTGAATCGCCCGGCAATTAATTAATGTTTACTTTGTACGGTGGATCCTCTACGTCTATCACTCAGATTTGGCAAACTGTCGTCAGAAATCAAAAGAAAACCTATTGAATCGGACCCCTCAAGGAAATTATAATAATTTTATTCTATCATGAACTGAACAAATTCTTTTTTCTTAACTTTTGTCTATTTATATTTCGATTCTGTTGCAGGTTTTCAAGGCTTGGCGAGCTCGGAACAAACTTCCCATCATATGTTATAATATTTATTAACAACAAGAAGTAAGATGTTTAACATATAAGTTTTTCTTATATATTTTTAATTTTTTTTTAAACCAATCCTAGGCAATACCCATCAGTGAAAGGCGCGAAAGAAGATCCCGGCAGTCGGTTTGTATTACGAGAGATACCATTACCGTGAATGGTAACCCTAAATTGATTGAAACATGCATACCACATCTGAAATAGCATCCTACAATTTGGCTTAGAATAGTGTGTGCTTGTACAGTAAAGCCAATAAAATTAATTTTTGTTGAGGATATTGTCCAATACAAAAATAATAATACTATATATGTATAAATACCATAAAGTTGTTTATTTTTAACTAACAATTAACAACTCGCACAAGTTTTCATGAATCCACCGTTTCCCACGAATATGTATATTCGGTGCTAGAACATTAAAATAATTAATAGTCATATTTACATACAACCAGAAATGACAGCTAAAATTCTTAGGGACTGGTATAAAGCGTGGTTCTAATGCATATGTATATGGTAAACTATCTGTAATGTTTTATTTTTCCTAAGCTAAAACCTTCTTTTTTTTTCTTACGAGTTTTTGAACTTTCCATAATCAATTCCATTTAAATGAACTAGACTTTCAATCGCCCTAATGTTTACATTGGACGTTAGAGCTTCTACAACTATGAGATCCTCAGCATGTGACCAACAAACTATCAAAAGAAAATTTATGCCATTCATGAATACCTTTCTTTAGAAGCTTCCTAGATACGATACCATAACCTGAACTTCTACAAACTCCACTTTAGAACGGAAACTTAGCGTTTGCGGCAACATTCGTTATGCAAAACGCCTTCAAATAGCCTCAACTTTATTACAACGTTATGTACAATCAGGAATGACAGTTAGTTTCTACAATCTTCTACATACTTCAACATCTTCAATAAGTAACAGTAAATGTTTAAAACAGACCATTTGGCCGAACCTAACACCTTAAAGCTAAAATTCTAAGATACAGGTAAGAATTTAGTTATAATACGTATGCATATTATAATATTAGTATATGGTAAACTAACTGCATTGATTGTTTACTGTTTCTTAAAATTGCTAAGCTAAGCTAAAATCTTTTTTAAAAGGATTTCTGACTCTTTTCCTCCTCAATTTTATTTAAACAGAACTTGCTCCGGATTGCCTAGTAATTTTTGTTTACTTTGTTCAACACCCGTGTACGTTGCCTTTGTTTTCAGTCTTGCAAGATTCGATAACCTGAACTAACAAAACAATCTACCCATGAAACTTCGAAATAGCAAAAGGTTTTCACAGTGAGTACATTATTTGAAAGTCGTTAAGTATAATGTGGCCTTGAAATAGCGGAAACCTTACTCAAAATTTCTCTAATAATTATTGTTATTGACGAGAAAATAGTATTGGCCAAAGTTATACAGAGTATGGTGGGAAAAAAATAAACATATTATGAGATTGGATGGATTGGTATCTGTTTGAGAAAACGAAAACAGCAAAGAAAGGCCTAAATGGATCTGTGAATAATAAAAAGTTGACAGAATTGACTTATGCCGGGGAATGAAACTGGAACGATAAAACTGCGATATATTTTCTTAAAGGCGGATGCGGTTAAGTGTTGGTTTTTTACAGGTGTGAGCCCAGATTAATAAGAAAAGACCCCCTTTTCAGGGACGGAATAATCCAGTTGATAACTACCGTAGCGGCCGGGAATTCATTTGATCACTCTGCCGGCATTATGTCGGTAAGGCGCCGCATTCCTCGGGCGCCCCGTAATACAATTTTAATACTAGACTGGAGCAAAAAGAATATAAACAGGGCATTAAAAAGGGGGACCTATATACATAATACATGACGGAAAATGACATAGAGCCCCTCGGACCGGCCCATATTAAAGTGCCATCATAATTTCGCAAGCGGTGAACCGACCGGCCCGAAATGAATTGACCTCTTAGGCGAGGAGGATCATTTGCCCAGTGGATCATTACAGAAGTACCTGTACCTGTTCGCCGAGGCGACACTCGTCATTACGGACCCGGGACCCAAATAGTCCACCCCTCGGCCAAACGGAAATGACATATAATTTACTTTCAGCGTGGCATTACTGAATTAGATAATAGCAACACTATTCGGGACATGCGTGATTTCGTCCTCAATTGTGTCCGAAAAGGAAAATTCTTAAGAAAAATTTTATGGACATCATTTAAAGATTGATGATCTTACACAAGATACAGTAAAAAATTAATCATCAATCAATTTAATTAGTGAAACATCGTACTGGTACATAATATTGCTGCAGCGGCAACACTGTAGTACAGTACGATGTTTCCTGTAAAAAATTGGTAAGGTGTTTTTCAAATCAAAACGTTCATTGTATGTACATCAGCTTTGAATGCAGAGCAGAATGAATCCAACCCGGGACCCCTTTACCTTACACTTTACGATGACCCTTATCAACGTCCAAACCTTTTCAGCCATCGACAGAAATTTTCTTAAAAGTCAATGATGTTTGGAAATTTTTTAATTTGTCTAGTTAGTCTTTACATCTCATCCTACATTGACTGAGATATTCGGTAAATGGGAGAGGATAGATGGACTTTAGGATTATAGCAGACGGTAACAGTACTTAGAGAATAAACGACCGATATGAATCATTTTCAAATCTAAACCACACATGGTATAAAGGAATAAAACAAGAAAAAGCAGGTTGGTCTGCCCCAGGGATATAATATGGGTCCGGATGGGATTTTCATGACCGTCGTGAAACTCAAAAATGCATTTAACAATCTGGGATTTATTAAAAGGCAGACGGTAGATTTTCAAAATCTCCCATAAAAAGATTTTTCTAATCACTTGTACGTTGCCATTTATAGTATACCACTGATATTGTGTCGCCTGGATCAAACAGCTCAAATAAAACAAGCCATAACTTCTTCGGGGTTGACTAGCTCACTGTTACAATATTCTCTCATAAGTCCAGCGTCGTACCATAAACATAGATTTACCGCATGATAAAACAAAACCCTTTCCCATCAAGACTTCCTTTCCAGTAGTTGTTAGTAGTAGTTTATTAAAATCGAGGCGGACGAATGGATCAATAAGCCATTTGCTGAGTCTTGCAAGGATAACAACTAATGGGCAAAAACTGAATTGACCTCAAGAGCTTTTGAGCCTACTTTTGCGAGATAACTGAACGGAACGGCTATTCATCGCTTTTACGGAGGATGGACCGTCATGAAAAAAAAGTAAAACCCTTAATTGGATAGCCAAGGGTAAGCATTTCCTTCACCTAGTCTTCCGAGTCAAATATTCGGCCAGTTCAAATAGACGGCTTTGGAGGAATCAATAAGCTATATATCTAGTGGGGAGGTCACTGGTTTTTCATTCAATCAATTGGTTAGCTCTCGCTCCTCTGAACTACAGATAATCAACCGAATGCAAAGGCTGTTGTTCTGATGGAAGATGCTGAACGATAGGATTGATTCCACGGATATCTTATCCTAAATTGGAACTACGCTACGGGTCGGAATTTTACTTCCTTCGAATGGTTAGATACATTAATCAATATGTAGCTGACGCGTATGAGTTCTTGCCAGTTTTGTACAAGAAGGTTTTAGTAGAATTAAAAGGGTAATTTTTTTATTGTTTTTTACTTAGCCAAATTAGTATTGTTATTAACTATTGCAGTTTGTCGCCAATTTTTATTACTGTACCATTTCATGGCTTCTTATTTTTAGCTATTATTAAGTTTGTATACTGAATTGTTATGTATGTTTTTGTACTCTTGACTGTTTAGTTTTGGGTTATTTGAATTGAAATAAAATAAATAAATAAAAATAATTAAAAAATATTAATTCGAACTACCAAGGCCAATAAGAAAACGCGAGATAGAGGTACCTTTTTAGGATACTAGACGATTATTATTTGTCTATTTATTATTTAAGTTAAAGAGATAGATGTTCAACTTTTATTAATTTATTGCGTATGAGAGGATAGACGTTGTAGAGGCTGGTTATCAGTTGTGCATTTCTTCTACTATCATCGCATCAATTCTTGAAAGGTGATTAAGAATTATTTACTGGTCAGCCAGTGATTAGCCAACAAGGTTTTTAATGAAGACGTTGCCGGGATTTTACAGCCTCCGAGAAGGGAGCATAAAAGAGCAACTGTCCGTGGGCAACACCAATAAACACTCTGGATATACTGCCTTCGCCACCTCTCGTATTCCGCTAACGCCAACTATTCCCAGGCCACTGCCTTCCCTACGTTCGATTATACGGAAAACAAATGTTTTCTCTGTGTCGTAAAAAACACTTCCTTACGATAAGATTTAATTTGTCCTTAAAACTGTTTTCCACATTTATTTTGCCATTATGGACGGGGAGTCTCGTTCTTCGCTAAAAGAGCCACCGTCTACATTTTGTCAAGTAATTCCCCCTCATTTATTAAATTTTTATATTTGATTATAATTATTATTAACAATTTTTGCATGGTCGTCTTAGGCTAAAGATGTAAATCAAAATATGTTTTTTTTCTGCATATTCGTTTTTTTTGGGGGAGGAGGGAAGGATAACGTGAAAAAAAAGCCAGAGGAGACGGCGAGCATTGAACCCACAACAGCAGGGTCTAGAAGCCGAGAGTCTCTCACGCTAACCACACACACTAAATAATAATTGGTGATCGTTGGTGAATGATTATTCGGAGATCCGAAGTTTCCTTGTTTATCACCTTGGATAAATCACTGGCATAGAGAGAATTTGTACGACATCTATTGACTATAATCGAGATAATGATAAAAGTAATAATATTCGGAGATCGTGAGATGCGGTCTGGTGTGACAAAGCTGTTAGAAGAAACTTCTCTTTCAGGTCTGGGATTTATAAACATTGTTTAAATTTTATAAACAAATGTACAATGTGAAAAAGTGAATTTATACAACACTAAAATTTTAGATTAAATTAATTCATTTTATTAATTTTTTTAAATCTAAAATTTTCGAGCATTGTATAAATGAATTTTATTTAATTTTCTAAATCTAAAATTTCTAGCATTTTATAAATTTAGTTTATGACATCCTACATGTATTTGTAAAATGTAACCAATGTTTATAAATCCCAGGCCCTGAAGATGATCTCACTAAAGATCGAAACGTTGGCACCATAAAGAAATCTTTTTCTAAAACCTAAAGACCACATCTCACTATCTTAATAACAACTAATATTTATTTCAATTAACTATTCTTTTTATCTAAGGTCTTGGCCGAGATTATAAAGTAAGACTCACGAGCGGGATTCGAACCCGTGACCTTCCGCTCAATACGCACTAACTTTATCACTTAACCAAGAACATAGATAAAAATAATTATTAATTGAAAATAATTACGGTGAATTATGACCGCTAACATATGTGGAGTATTATTTATGTTTAAAAATAAACATCTCACCAGTTTTAAAGTTTTCATTTGTGCAAAAATATTATTTCATTGTTCCTTTCATAATTATTTATACATAGTACACAGCGTGGTTCGTTACAGTTTCGACGATGCTCTTCATGTGTTTCTACATACAACTACTACATACTACATCAAATACAAAAAAAAGTTCATTCAAACCATGGTCCGATTCTAGATCCATTAGCAGCTACCCAACATTTTATGTTTTTTCAACTATTTATTGTCATGGTGATAAATTTATCTTAGCTATTGACCTATTCATTTTTGGGGAAAAAACATTGAAAAAGAATGTAAAAGGAGGTGATTTATTTATTTTTAGGAGCTATTGTGAGTTTTAGAAGTTGATGATGGGTGTTATACTTTTGCATTGTTCTTTTTTGGCCTCTTTAGTGTGGGTATGTTGTTTATGCTGACACTTTTTTTCCCATTTAGAATGAAAGTTCTACATTTTGTTACCACTCGAAAGCTTATTAAATGATAAAGTTGTTACCAAATACGCCAAGCTCTTTTTTCCCCCCGCGGGTTCACAACAGCAGAGGACATATAAACCCTCAGGGTGCCGGTGTTTTTTAAAAAACAAAAGCCCATTTGTAAGTATGTTTTTTTTTTAACTTAATGGCCTCATGAACATTGCACATCTAGCCAGACTCTCTATAATTATTTATTATTGCGTGTTTGTTTTTTGGGGGAGGGGTATCGTGAAAATAGGGCCAGAGGCGACGGCGGGAATCGAACCCGCGTCCGCGGGGTCTACTAGCCGAGAGTCTCTCACGCTAGCCACGCGGCCCCCCTTGTAAGTATGTTGGGTTCGAATGCAGGACCGCTGGATTCGAACCCGGTACCTTTACCTTACAGTGAAGAGGGCCGTGTCAAAGATTAAACCTTGCGGCCACCGACGCCCCCCAAGTTACCATGATGAGATTGCAAATTTAGTTTTTTACAAATTTAAAATTTAGCAGTTTTTGAAAGATGAGTGTTTTTTACCCCAAAATTTTAAAAGTTTTAGAAGGCTGCCTTCTTAGAGGAAATTTAACGCTTTTTTCAATTTTTTTATTTTCTCAAAAGTGAGAAGATTTATGGCAAAAACCATTGATAGCTGACAAAACGCAAGTTGTTGAATACCTGTGAAAGGGTTGACAATCGAAGCATGATTTATATGAACTTTTTCTTGCATTTAGAAGCACCTGACAAACTTTATCCTAAGGGTATCACCATGCATAAATAAATATCCGAAAGATAGAATTACAGTTTATTTCTTTATTTGTTTCCGATCGTATATTATAAAATGATTTATAAAAAATATTTGATTGTTGAAGTATTATTCAGGAATTTGAAATTTCCTTGTAGGGTCCGCGAGGTTATGAACCGTTTCCGTTCGGCTTGTCGCCATCTTTCTGAGCTATATGCTTGTTTGCTTACTCGAGTTTTGCTTATACGTTTTATAGTTTTATGACAGATAATTAAAGATGACGAGAAGTAGAAAGGCTTTTGTTATTCTCACATACCAAAACAGTAACAATTAGGCAGATCAAAATAATCGGAAACGCCCAAGCTACTACTATTTATTAGTTTAGGTGAGCTGTTTTTTATATATTATATAATATGTTTAAACAATTGCCATATTTAGCAATTACGATGAAATTGTCCATTAGAATGAGTTTTAAGTAATGTGATCTGTTGAATTGTCACGTTCGTTCATAATCGTTTTGGTTTCTCGCCAATCTTGTAAAGGACTGAACTGTTTTAAATTGTATGCAGTTTTCACTGAAGATTGCGTGAAGTCTAAACGATTATGGGTGAAACGTAAGAACGTCGATCGACCGACACTACCAAGAAAAAAAGATAATTGTAGTTACCTTCGTGTGTTTTCATGTGTGCTCGGAGGTTACAGGCAAGGGCGAATTTTTTATGACAGAGATCACACCCGTGCGGTTTATCACCTGGAAAATGAAAATGAAATAATTAAAATAATAACGAACAGGTCGAGTTATCATGTAAATTAATAAATATCAAAAATTAAGAGCCAAGCATAGAAAAATATATTTATCATGCGTATCATAAAATCTTCGGCTATCCAAAGCGGAGATGGGATCTAATGTTTGACCGAAAGGCCGGAAAAAATTGTCTCTGTGGGATATGCCATCAGATAGCCCATTGTCCTTAGACGTTATCCGTTCCATCCACGTGACGGTTTTCATTTCCCTTCCGGAATATCTCCCGGGATTCCAGAGGGTAGCACGGCCGGATTATATCATATCTCCGCAAGCAATTGCTCGGAATCCCTGGAATCTCCGGGGCTAACGGCGAAATCTTGATTATGAATCCCATTTCTTCCCGATTTGGAGCCGGCGAACAATTACGCATATGCACCTCGGCTCTTAGGGACTTTTTTCGCGTACGATTCCATCGAATGTGAAATGGAGCGGCCACAAATGGAACAAGTTGAGAGGTCTTTTTAGTGTTACTGACTGGATCGTATTAACGCGATTACACCATCTACGGACTTAGCTGAACTTCAACAAACATGTGTTGCCTATACACATTATAATATGGCTTACATTTCATTATATTTTACTTTTTCAACCGATTTATAAAAAAGAAAGTATTACAAAATCAAGTTTGAAATCTGACATACAAATTATATAGTTCCAAACTTAAATAACCGTACTTTTTAGGTAATTCACCTCGAAAATCTAACAACGCTTGCGCAAGGTGTACCCAATAGAAGAGAACTGCGAGCGCGCTTGCGACTCGATCATCTAGCGCAGCTGTATAAAAAGAAGAATTACATTTAAAATGGAAAATATTCATATTGAAGAGAAAAAGACAATATAAACTATGAGAAATATATAAAATAGAGATGTTTGACGATAACACGGTTGACTCGAAAAAAACCCTGAGGACAGAAGATGAGAAAGAAAGGGACAGTGTGTCAGTGTGAAATAATAGAGATAGATAGTTACATAGATAGATAAATAGATACATAGATGGATAGATAGATAGATAGATAGATAGATAGATAGATAGAGAGAGAGGGGG
>CM077102.1:32662567-32682269 GCA_039619505.1 Cimex hemipterus
GAGAGAGAGAGAGAGAGAGAGAGAGAGAGAGAGAGAGAGAGAGCAATCGATAGAGTTCACTTCCTCGTTCTGTCATCCAGGTAGAAAGTTGTTTTACAAAATTGGTGCAAATCATCCCTGAAAATTTGGATTATGCTGTTTTGACAAACTTCGTGACTCTTTATGTCAGTCCAGTAAAATTAATTATAGATTGTCCAAGTTACTGCGTACACTATGCATGTGATCGACTAGCAACATGCTATTTGAAAAAAATTATATACATATTAATGGCTCCATTTGAAAACTAACATATGCAGTAAGTGGGATTAAGATTAATTATTGGATCAACCGACATCATTCAAGACAAACTGGGATGTCAGATATTATTTATCTGTAAAATGAGGCCATAATTATAGAGCTGTTATGTTCAACCCAGTTTCTTCCATTTAAAATATCCGAGATATCTCGAAATGTCAAGATGTTGGACAGAATATTGAGGCCGTTAATCACTCACAAAAAGGGACATAACACAGCCCCATAAAAACTAAATTCATCATTTGATCCTCCTGCATTTCTCAGGGAGGATTTGGGAAATTTAAAAGCCGCTCGACCTCGCCCGATTTTGTTAGTGTTAATTACAAAAAGAAACAATGGCTGGCGCTTGCCATTTAAGTGAGTCCTTCCTAAGAGAACATAGCCAGAGGGGAAAATCGATGACATTTAAATGTGGGCTAATTAAAACACTAAACAATGGTGCCAGAGTCAAAAGTCTCGGCCGGTCTGTTGAAAAGGATCATCTGCATAAGGAAGAAGTGATGAAAGGTCAGGATCGGTATGAGCCAGAACGCATATTATTCACACTGATTGTACTGAAGACCAGTTATGCTTAACAATCTATCTTTGTTTGCACAATCGTTCTAGCTCTTTCTCGCAAAAGCGAGACATACACTTATTTTTAAAAAAAACATGAAAATTATAACGTTAAGATGTTGGTTATTAGTAACCGGCGGTAGCCGTAAAATGTTGTAAATTGGGCGTACACTGTAAACGTCGTGGTTTATTTAAACCGCACCTTGTAAGAGATATTGTAAAGGTTTTTGTACCTTTTTTATATTTTATAGTGTGCTTTTCTTTGCTTCAGGGCCATTTATTATACGGTCTTGTTAAATATGCCGAACATTCTACCTCGGAGGAGTGTCGGTTTGCACCCTGGTCTCCTTGGGCCTGCGTGTCTCAATTTCAGCAGTCAGAAAATGGTTAGTCTAACAGAAGAAAGACGTCATAATGTCATGACGTCATGATTATCGTTACAGTGCATTTTTAAAATAGTTACAATTGGAAAATTGAAAAAAATACCGTCTGCGATTTTATGAACGAGTTAGGTTCGATTTTTTTTGTAATCTGTCAGACCCATATCATCATTTCACCGTTTTCAGAGGGAACGTCTGCACAATCTAAGCGGATCTATTTTCTTTGGTCTACTTAAATTCTTACTTAATTAAAGAAGTAATTCACAACTACAGAGGGATGTTAGTTTTTCCCTATGATGCTATCCAGTGAACAGAGCGTGAAAGCGTGTAGTTATTAGAAGCGGCATATCCCCCTTCCATTTGATAGGGAGATAATGCGATCCGGCGAGGCTAATCTATCAGGGCGGTCATCACTCATGGAGTGCCAGTACTCGGCCCTGTCCTCATTCATCACATGGCCTCATCCCCATTCATGCTCTCTCAACAACCCGTCATTACACTGCCGAACAGCTCGTTCTTACCCCGAGACAAATCTCGTTTAATTGCTCGACTCCGGTGAAACCGAGGCGGATCTCTTTTTCGAAAAACCCGACTGCGTAACGGTAGATCACGTTATTAACAAGTCCGAAACTGGGCTCGTCCACTCCCAACTCGAAAAACTCGTTCTGCCCGCTCCGGTAGACGAAACAGGAAATATTTCAATAATTTTATTTTGATCCCCAATGTTTCTGTCGACTCGGCTCCCGATAAAATGTTTATTTGTCTAAACAGTACTTTCACTGCATTCAGTCAAAAATGTTTGCATTTTTTGTTATTTATTTTCCCGCGTTAATCAATCCCCAGAAAAAGTTTTTTACTTTCTTTCATTTCACCTTGACTATGCAATTAAATAAAGTTCCCACACAATTTACTCCCAAGATGCGTAAAAAACAGACAACTAACATGCGTGTTTTAAAAAAATTTAATAATAATGTAATCTTGTGTGAAACCTCAGATCCTATATCGTCAAAAAGTAGTATTTTGTACAAGTAGAGTCTGGTCATTATTAAACAATTATTTCGAATTATCATTACTCAAAATATGTCAATTAATGTTGACTACTTGCAGAAAATTTAAAATGTCTCTATTGAGTGAAGAAAAAACAAACAATTACAATTAAGATACCTAAGTTAGATAATGAAGCCAAATTAGTTAATTGTAGTACCGCTCACGCTAGAATGGCAGTAAACCTAATATAATAAACTCATTAAGCTATACTTTAGATTTAGCGTCTAATCGCAAAGTCAATTTTAAGAAGTTAATTAGTTTGATTAAATTGCAATTATATTATTGAGACATCCATTGAATCGTATTTTCTTCCGGTAATACATACGACGAAATATGGAACGATTTACGAGTTAATCTCAGAATTATGAGAACGTTTCGTTGTTTCTAAAGACGACAAAGGACAAAATACCGTCCCGCTACTCGTATGACTACACATGCAACTTACAGCGTTCACATCGTGAGAAAGATAATCCAATTCCCTCAAAATACCATACCACGGAAAATAATTAAATATGTCCTTGAAATCATTACCCGCCGAAATGATCTCACAGGAAAACCCGAATTTATATAGCTGTCATGGGAACGCGGGGTTTGTCCAACGAATCTTACTTACATATACGGATGGCTTCAAACCTAAAGGAGTGGGAGCGGCGTTTATAGATACAAGACAAGCTAAAACATACTATCAAACATCGCATCTATCTTTTTGGAACCATCGCGATACTAGAAGCACTCTCAAACACATAGGCGAGACTGAAACAAATTATTCCATAATAAGATCAGAGCCTAAGTGTTCTATCTACCTTGGAAACCAAAATATTCCAAAAGACCGTACTATATTAAATACCAAGCCACTGCTTGTGCACCTCAGAAATGGATGTATGTCAAAGGACATAGTGGCAGCAAATATAAAACGTGGTTGATGAACTAGTAAAGATCGATGAACCCACTCGAGTTTGGGACCATTACACTTGCACAAGTGCAGGGAATATTGTGAGTTACTTGTCGTCTTAAGGCGGCTCCAGACATGCGGGTATTCGCCGAATGCCGATTGCCGCAGAATATTTGCCAAGCTACATGCGGGTTGTTGTTGCGGAAACAGGGAATAAGTATTTTCCAAATGTCGTGGCGGTCCTCAACTTACTACAAATCATGATGAACAAGGAAACTGTCATTGCTGCAACAGCGGTTACTCTTTTGCACAGTGGCAACAAATTGAAAACATACATTATACTTGTAATTGTTGCTTTATTTATAAAAAAACATTTGTAAGATAGGCTTTCCAAATCATTGGTTCTGTTTCGTATACATCGACCAACTCCAAAACTGTTACTTTGGGCCAATCCATTCCTAATAAGAAAAACAATTGTCACGGTGTAAATTAAAACATCTATACTAGTCAGCAACAGTTTATTAACGCAAAATAAGTAGTATTAAATACGCTGGATGTTGATTTTAATAACAGTTGGTAGTACATTAAAGTTATGTTGATTCCGGAATGTGTGGATGGTTCGTGCCCTTTGAAGCTGCAAGAAAACCGACAAAAAGGCGAGCAAGGCGAGCACCGGATGTTGTTATTTGGCGAATAGCCGAGCGTCCATCCAAACCAGTCGGGATTCGGCGAATACCGCATGTCTGTATCCGCCTTTGCACTAGAAGGACAACTCTGACAAAGCATGAGTAGATCTGAGGGACGGCACTGTACGTCCATCCAACCCAATACCAGACAACACACGTGGTTTAAAAATAAAATCCTATCAAGGAAAGACCTAATATTATGCCTCTGCGACAGTCCCACCATTGCAGACAATGAGCTATAAGCCTACCTCAAAACCGTGATAGGCAATGGAAAATTATTTGCAGTGGCCGTAAAAAAATGGCATAGACCTCACAACCAGAGCAATATAAATTTTAGAGGAAGGTACAACAGTAATCATGCAAGTTATATGCATACTAATAAGCGACCATAACATCCCAATATGATACTATTTACTATAAATTTGTACATATATTTTATTTGCTCAAAAATATATTTATGCGGTGTTTAGTGGAGATTGTGAGATGAGGTCTGGTGTGGCGTAGGTTCGATTTTTATTTACGTCATCTTCAGGGTCTGGAATTTATAACCATTGATTAAATTATACAAATACATGCAGGATGTGAAAAATGAATTTATACAATGCTCAAAATTTTAGACTCAATGAAAGTCTCATTTAAAGTGTTTCTTTTCTGTGTATACAAAAAATACAAATACACAGAAAACAAATACTTTGAGCGAGTACAAATGTTTTGATTGAGTCTAAAATTTCTAGCATTATTTAAATGCATTTTTTTCATAGCGTACATTTGTTGAATTTAACCAATGTTTATAAATTTCAGGTCCTGAAGATGATCTGAATAAAGATCGAACGTTGGTACAACAAAGTAAATGTTTTTCTAAAACCTTCACCAGACCAGACCGCATCTCACGATCTCCAAGTAGTTATTTATTACATGTATTTACTATAACTTATTAGAACTTAATATAAGTACTTATTATTATTCAGTTACTAATTAATTTATTCGTATAGTTATTTGTTTATATTAAATGCACACAAATATTATAATTATAAGACATAAAAGACCGTTCATGACCTGATTCAATACACCGACTCCAGGATCAAAGACTGTGTATTTATCTTATTTAACTTGAGGCAGGTTTGAATTTTTCGACGATTCTTAAATTTTGTAAGTATTGCTTTTAATCGAGATTAATTGAATTTATTGAGGGGAGAAGTCAACTTCTCACAACCTGATTGGATTGTTAAGTGACTTAAATTTGCTGCCCATGATAAATGAGAAAATAAATAAGAGAACCAAAGGCCGAATTAAATTCACTACCAAAATATGGAGAGATTAAACGGATCGGAATGATTGATGTGGACATTTTTCTCGAATCAATAAATTAATTTTTTCAGGTGATACACTCGAAGACCTAAAACCCGGATTATTGTATTTGTTCCATGGTTGAGACAGCGAGTTAGTTAGATTTAAAATTTTTGTTTATTGAAACATTAATGTGAATGAAAAATTATTTTTCTTTAAAGGCATGGTTTAAGCAGCGTCCGTTACATAGATCATGTCTTAGGTACGCCGTGCTGTGCCAACCCGCTGGTCTACAGTGGTTTAGGGATACGGGAAGTCTCCACCGAAGAGAAGGTATTGGTCGACCGCGTTGTACGATGTAGAGTCGACGGTTTTAATGTTTTTACCACACTATGGAATCGACGTAGAGGCTTCATTGAAAGTAGTGAAGTACAAACGGTCTGCAATGTAAGGACGAACGCTAAAAAAGGTTTCACAAGGAAGAACTTCTGTACTTCTTGGAAAGTGGAAAAATATCAAGAGAGAAAAACGACTATTCCCAAATTTGCATCTCTGTTTGATACTTAAACAATGAGAACAGAGAGGTGCCCGATTGGTTTGTGGCAATTAAACGACAAGGATCGTGTTTAGAGAAGATGTGGAGAACGTTATCCTTTGCCATTCGTGTCTTTTCAAATAATGTCAGTTATTGTATCGGGTATCAACGTCCATGCCCGAACCGAACTGATTATCGTACAAAATGGATCTTTTACTATACTAAGGTACATTGAGTACGTCCTTCCGGAAAATTCCAGTCGCTCCATCGGAGACAATTTTGTGTTAATGCATGTGCCTCATATGTCTAGAGTTGTCTCCCATTACATGTAGGTTCCAGGATTACCACAATGAATTGGCCAGAAACGTTCTCCTGTCATGAATCCCATAAAACACTTATCAGACATTAAAAAGAGAAGGGATGGGCGTAGTGGTTATATTAGATGGTAGGTTAGATATACTCGATGCTAGGAGACTTAAGGCCAGTGGAGGTAATAAGCGTTAAACAGAGTAAAACCAGGGTAACCTAAATGGCTAAATGATTTTCCGTTGTTTTTAAACTTCATTAAATCATAATTTTTTATTAAAACACATGAATTTTTGATCTCGTTTAATTTGGTTTTCATAAAAATAAGTTTGTTGTAAAAATTTGAAGTTTGAAAATAAGTAAAAAGTTTGAAATAAAAAACCAAATACGAATGTCTTTTTTATCTTTGAGTGCATATTGCTTTATTGAGTTTGTGTAAATGTTCTGATTATTCAATATTTCTTCAAATTTTCACGTATAACTATTAAATGATTAATTGATCAAAACAACATTTATAGTAAATTGTAGCAATAATCGGCTTAGTTTCTTTGTGAAGTGATCAAAGAACACTTTTTTGATACTTTAGGAGTACAAGAGGCAAATATAGTGAAATGACGGATCAGGTTGATTAAATACGACGAGTTCGAATGGGAACCAATTGTTGTAATGCACAATGTTTTTCCATATACATCATACATAATTGGCGCCTAGTTGGGTTTCGGATAGGTAATATTTAAATTTTTAAATGTTTTTCACAGTTGGATTTTATTACGTATGGAACAGGTGGAAATGTAAATAACAACATAAGGCCGAAATGTCCCTTGTGTCGGTCATGCCGGGGGCGTATCGGGTCGTAAAACGCCAAGTGAGTGTGTCTGCGTATGCTAAGCTCTTCTCCATGCCAGGACAGAGGAAATCACTTCATTATCCAGAAGCCGTTTTCTCTCTTTGAAAAACAGAAAAAAAACCGACTAGGCCCACTTATCCCTGTGTCAGACAATACAGTAGCGTTGTCTTATCCCACTGGTACGTACTTCACTATCTCACCAAGGACAATTTACATTCCCGGCGTCCCTCTGTGTTTCCGAATAAGGGGATCTTCAATTATTCTCTTTTCAACCTGGTTCCCCTTCCTACTGTCATTTCTCATTGCAAGCGTTTAATTTAAATGCGATCTTTTGACGGCTCCGCGGTACTCCATCGAGGATGACGATTTCTGACAGATGGTTTCATTTTTGAATATTTTCGGGTTTTAAAAATATGATCGAGGTAATCACAATACTGGATACAAACATTCAATGTATAGAAATGATGCTCAGAAACCTCACTTAACTTAAACATTGATTATGGTGCTATTGCTCTTAATAATCGCTAAAGTATGTCATTGATTAATGATTTAACGTTTTTTAGAAATAATTACAGTTGCAATATCTAAGGTTCACGTCGCCACTCCAGCATCCCTCCTTTTTTCCAAAACTTTCCTCGAAACTTTTCAAGACCATTTTGAAATAAAGGTTTGTTTCTTATCTTCACTGAAACAAAGCCCTGCACTTTCGTCTAGGCCAAGTTCAAATAGCTGTGAACATACTTTAACATTAACCTCACCCAGCACATTCAAGTATTTGTACTAATTCAACTAAAATTTCTAGCATTGTACAAATACGTTTTTTCACATCCTATATGTATTGGTAAAATTGAAACAGTGTTTATAAATCCCAGGCTCTGAAGATGATTTCAATAAAGGTCGAAACGTTGGCACGATAAAGTAAATGTTTTTCTAAAACTTACGTCATACAGAACGCATCTCACGATCTCCAACTAATCATTAACGATCGGCCACTAAACACCGCACAATTTTACATTTTCCAGCACTGGGTAGAATAGTGATATTAAAATTTGAAATTCTTCGAAAATTTTAAAAACTGATGTTTCGACGGCGTACACAGATATAAATCTTTACAATTTTCCCACGTGCGAATGGCGTCTAAAAAGAAAACATCCAATAGGAAGAGTAGCTTTTTTAAAGTAATGGATAGTCTTTGGACTATAAAGAACTTTATGAAAAAATCGACATGTGCTGAAAAATGATACAAATCGAAATTAACCAACCGATCGAAGACTGGACCATGGTTTATATGGTGTTTTTTCTTTCAATTGGGGCGTAAAAGTTGGTAAAGTTAATGCAAGGAGTTGAGAAACACCCTGTATATATACCAAAACGGTTGTTTTATGACCGTATCTATTTTCCCGAAAAACTTAATCTTGATCTCTTGATGTCGTAAATGATAACAATTAAGGTTGCAATCTCTTCGTGGATATATATTTATAGACAACGGGTTTCCCACGATTGATGTTTTTGTTTTCCCTATATTCATTTCGAAATCCTTAATCGCGTTGTTATTAGCGTTTATTTTAACCTCGCTCACATAAATTTTCAAATTTTTTTCGTTTCTACAAGGATAATTACAAAATATATTATAAATGAAACATCAGTCTATAAAATTACGACGTGGTTATCTTTAATTATTTATGAATTTATTAGTCAGCGCATGGAATGTTTTGATTTAGCGTCCAGCTACCGATATCAAGGGAATTTATCCATTTTAATCCAGCCCCTCATTAGAGTTGTATTACTTGATGGGCCGATGAACGGCCCTAGTTTTTCCCTTTTAAATCCCCGACGTGGGAAGAGAGATAAATAGTACCGTCGGGTAATCCGTAACGAGTGCATTCGGCCTCCTCGCGTTAAAAGCGATCGAGTATAAATCGAAACTATTGTAAAGGCGGTAATATAGTAAGGGAGAGAAACAGGGCGCCCGCTTGTACATAATTCCAGTAGCCTCATAAATAAGATTAGCGGCAGGAGAGGGGCATAGCATAAAACATAAGGTAGCCTCCTCCGAACGTCTTTTTAGGGTGTGGCCCCCGTGCGAGAGAGAGACCGGACCATGTGAGGTGAATGCGTAATGCGACCCGGGATTAACTCTTAATTGCTTCTTGAGCCTTTCATTAACATAGAACACAAAGAGGCCTGGGATCTACCGATAAACACTATCACTTCTCACAGGCCACCTTTTCCTTTTTACCGTCATAGAGAGTAATGGACTTCGCTTTTAGAACCGTCCCTCGGATCATCGACGCATATTATTTATCCACCACATTACCTCTCACATTACATTTTGATACATTTTTACCCCTGATAATTTATAAATACATTTTTTTTTAAATAGCAAATGTCGTCGTACTAAAACTGTGTACTTTGCACAAGGGTGTATAGACGATACGATTTAAAGGTTTTAAATATTCATTTATTTCTTCATTCTTAAAAAGAACAAATGGGTCCTGAGAAAATGTAGCGAATTAAATCACGTGCTGCTAAGAGAAGTCAAGGTGGCCTCAAGATTCAGGAGTGCACCACTGATGGGACAAAGATGGACAAGTAAGTGTAGGATTAAAAGAGCCCTTTGGAATAGCCTCAACAAATTTTCCACGCTAAAGTACATGCAATACCACTTCGTGCATAGGAGTACATAATAAAGAAGAATATGAAAAAAGCACATATTTACTTTCAGACAGCGAGGAACTTTTTTTGGAGGCTTTCAACTCCAAACTTCCTGGGAAAGCCTAAATTGCCTAATGATTGGGAAATCAGAACAAGATTACCTTAATGAGGTCTTTGGACACGAAGGTATAGGAGGAAATGAACAGGCTGAGCAATTAGCTAAATAAGGCGCGACCAATAGTACCAGAACCAATACTAGATGTATAAGAACGTGTGCTTAATAAAAGTCGAAAAATGGCTTCAGAAAAAAAGATTAAGCTAAGAGATTAAGCTAAGCTCTCAAAAATAGCGAACTCTTTCTCGGCAGGCAGGATTTGAGGAAATTATAGTCCTCTAGCTGTTCAGACTCTCTGAGTGCTACCTAGCGACTGTCTGGCAAGAGTTATTATTATTATTATTGATAAATATGGGCATAAATGTTTGCCATAGTTTTTAACAACCTTAACGAAATAAAGTCATCAGATTGATATGATGATTTGTTGGCTAATTTTTTTATAATTGACCATATAAAACTAACTTATGATTTATGTAATTATTGTTATTATTTTCCGAATTCAGAATGAATGGCTTTGAGAAAATTGATAGACCTCTATACCGGCTACTGTCCTCTTTATTCTATTGAGGGTGGGCAGGAGACAGAAACATACTGACTCTGTCAAGAACAATAGAGTCATCCACACATATTGGTAAATGTGAAGCATTTATTCCGGTACGGCCACAATTCTCACACCAAAAGAGATGAGCGAAGTGGTTAGGAAAATGCACAACTTGTAGGAAAAAGTCGACTTTTCAAGGCATGAATATGATTTAAAGTGGTCCAACAATAGATATATTTAGGTCGCAGTGGAGGAAAGGATTTTTATACTTCTTAATCACCCCCACATTGAAAAGCCGATACGCTTTATATTTATAAGACTGATTTGGCTTGATTTAAACGTTAGGAAAGTGAGTTTCGAAAAGGAAGCCAATTCCAGGATGTTGTAAAATAGCTGATCGCTAAATTTGCTGATATCATCGACTCTCCTGGTACCAATTAGCAGGCGGAAGAGTCGAGTCTTGTTAATTCAATAGAAATTTTGGTTAATAGCTGATTTCTTTTCTGGTCAATTAAAATTGGCGAAGGGCGTGAAATTTTTCTACTTGTGCTGGATCCCTGGGTGAACCGGATGGACGTTAGAACTAGCGTTAAAATTTATTAAATCCATTATATTTCGGTCCGATTGTCCAAATAACTTCTTTCAAATAATTAATCTTTATGTAATGTATTGGTTGAAATTAATAAGTTATTGTCACGAGCGGGATTTGAACCCAGGTAGCGGAAGGTCCTGGGTTCGAATACCTCTCGCAGACACTAATTTTTCACCTCAACCGAAAACCTTAGACAAAAAGAATAATTAATTGGAATAATTAGATTTAATCAACAATAAAAATATTCATCTATGTCTGGGTTATTTAAGAATCATCCCGATTGAACCCCCCCCCAGAACTCCCATTAGACTTCAGAAGACAATATCTATTAGATAAATTCTTTATAAAAATAATGTCGATAAACGAAATTTAACTTATTGTGCACAAAAACTACTACTCTTTTAACTCCTTTCTAACTACTCTTTAAGAAAACCTCCTCTTTCCGAAAACAGTTCTAGACTGTTGAAGGTATTTTTCGAATCGGATCGGTTTTACTGACGTTTCGTAACGCCATCTCAGAGATACAATGAAGAAAGTTGAAGAAATTTGACCATTTGGGAATTTTTTACACGCTTAAGGAAATTTTTATCTTCATATTAGTGATTTTTTTGCTTATAGTTGTGGATACATTTCTCTTGATTTTTTTCCGTAAAAATACTTTCAATAATGGTTCGATCATGGACAGATTGGCCATTTGCTACCGCTCGGTTTTTTTGCATGTTATATTTATTATTAATCATAAATAATTAGTAAATATATAGATTTTTTGAAATTAATTTAGTAAATAATTATTAATAAATAGTGAATATTAAAATTATTACTAAACCATTTACGTTTTCGCGGTAAATTGACTTCTTCCAACCAATTAATTAGTATGTAAGGTCTTGTTGAGATAAAAAAGTCAGCGTTACGAGCGGGATTCGAACCCACTACATTCGGTTAAAAACGCCATTGCTCTAACCACTTGAGCTATCGCCGCTTCGATCCATCCACTCGGACACCAACCGATTTTTCCCTCCTTTTCACCATTTTTAAAATGCCGTGTAATCAGTATGAGATTTTCGACGACAAATGAAATGTCCATGGAGAGAAGGGAAAATCCGAAAGGTAGGTTGAGAAGTTGGTGTCCGAGTGGATCGAAGTCAATTTAGCTCAAGTGGTAGAGCAGAAGCGTATTTAGATCGTGAGATCGAATCGCACTGGTGGCACTAACTTTTTCATTTCAACCAATACCTTGCACAAAGATTGATTAATGGTTAAAATTTATGTTTTGTGCACGGGTATCACCATCAAGCAGGACTTAACATCCTTAGACGTACGATCTAAATAGTAAATATTTAAATGCCCGGGTGAACTTCACTTTCTGTAATATATATATATATATATATATATATTTTTTTTTAAATTGAGTTAAATTTATTGAACGCAAACAACTGCCAACAGTTAATCAGGCAACTGGTTTACCCGTTGTAATAACTTCCTCTGTGAAAATAGGCGTCAAAGATGATTTATCCTATGAATTTTTGAGAACCGAGAACGAGTTCTTCAGACGATGTAAATCAGCCGACGCTACCAGAATTTAGCACAGGAGGCTAACTTTATCCGAGGGGGACACGGAATAAACGTCACCGTGGATAAAGAGAATCGCGGAAAATAATAAAATAAAGTAAATACCTCAAATTTGAGGGTTCAGAAATTTGTTTTACATCCGCAGTCATTACAAGACACATTCTGTACCGCATGTGCCTCACATACATCAAGCATACATCAGGAGGTATGAATCTATGCCCGACATGTGAATAAAGGAAAAAAAAATTATTAGGGACCGAAACATAAAATCTATTTATTTGTAGAATCTATTTTATTTTTGCAAAAATTTAATTATAGGTCACAAATATTAGAAGGGTATCCGTGAATAAGTGAAAGCACGGATAATTAGAGTATACAGTCATTGTATAAACATAAAACGATTCGTTGCAGATTGGCTAAAAATTACTGTGCTTATTTTTAAAGTATAAACTAAACATATTTGTCGTGATAAATAATTTATTTATGTTTACAAATTTAATTAAAGATTTGAGCAACACACACAAGACCAATTTAGAGCCGGATGTCCTTTGTTCAGTTATACCTCGGGGCTGTAACTTGCGTAGTAATTAATATGACTTTCCCCGGGTCGAATTTTAATTGAACTCGGCAAATTATCTTTGCGAAGATACTCGGTTTGAAAAGTAAGACGTAAACACTGACTAAGATGGGAATACTGTTGGCATCATGTCGAAGTTTAGAAAAATACTTTTCGATCTTTATTCGAGGCATCTCCAGGCATGAAGTGTTTTTATATTCTTGTGGTGTCATATTGGTTTTGTGTAAAAGTGTTTTCCAGACTTGGCAACAACACTTTCACATAAAGCCAATATGACACCATAAGGATAATACCAAACTTTATGGCCTGAAGATGACCCGAATAAATGTCGAAACTTCCGCAAAAAAAAGGCATTTTCTAAACTACTTCATTCTTCGCCGTTCTTCACAACTTCGGCAAATTATATATAATATATTGGCCAGACCACACAAAGATTAAAAATCAGGATAGGCCAGCACAAAGTAGATTGTAAAGATCCAAGACTTGGTACCGTTTATCTAAGCACCACTTGGACTACAATCACGACCTCGACTTCCAATAAATTAAAAATGTGATGTGGTTTGTCATACCGACATGTCAAACCACAGAAAATAACTTCCTTAAAAATAAAATAACACGTGGGTGTAAATTTTATTTAAAAATAATAATGTTATAAAATTAATTGTGGGATAAATCTGAATCTAATGTAATGTTATTAATGTTTAGGCTATGACATTTTGATCATAAACTGCTTGACAAATCGCTGTATTTTGATTTCTCTTCGACCCAGGTGTACAGTCTCAACGGTCAACAATTATCCGTACTTCGAAATTCATTTTCTTCAGATTATGTTATTATGAAAAATATAATTATATTATGTTTTTAAATTGAGTTCGATCCAATCTTTATTTTGATTACTGAGACTCTCAAAACTCATTTCAGATACATATATGGTCCGAAAAATAAGTTGATCCTACAGGCTTCAGCATGGAAGACCGAATGGACATTTATCACAAAAACAACATGATCCAGTTTCGATTTTGTTACCTCCCAAAAAAGTCAAAATCATTCTTGATTCCTTACTAACAGCTGTGAAGTATTCCCTAAGAAAATCCTAAGAAAAGGATTGTTGCTAATGCCCATCATTATACAAAGAACGAAAAGTTACAGAATAATTTCTCTTAAGCCTAGCTCCCACGTGGACTCAAAATTGTGCGCCATTGTTGTGGGGCTGCATCTCCACTCTCCTGATTCAAAGGAGATCCAGCACAACACGTCTCCTTGCATCTGGAGTGTATTGCGGGTCCATCGAAACGGGATTCAGTGATACTATGTTACGCAACATTGCAAGTTTTGCATGCTCTGTGGAAAGGCGGGGTGTGGTTGCGAGTTTCACAGTAGAGGAATTGAATTTTTACACTTTTTGTTTTCATATACAAATGATGGAAATAGTAGTTTAAAATTACCATAGTTTTCATGGTTTCAACTTTGAAAAAAAATTTCCAAGTTCTGGCTACTAAAACGCTTATTGCACAAACGTTTACAAGTTTTAGTATTGATTACATCTGATTGTAGATTTAACCCGGTGTTCAAAATGGTATTTGTTTTTGTTCAAAACCTTTCAGTTTTGGAGTAATCATTTTTATTTGAAGCAAGGTCGTGAAATCTTAAAAAATCAGAAAAAGTGGAATTACTCCGAAACCGTGGAGATAAGGACCATAGTTAATTAGGGCTTTGTGGTTCCATTTTGAATGTAGAATCTACTGGCAAAGTTCGTAACATGAGTAGCCGAACTTACTGTAGGAGATTCGTGAATTCATGCCATGACTGACTGAAACCGGTGCCGTATAATTTATTTTTGTTGAATGTTCTAATACATATTTTTATTATTCGGCGTTTTCGATGATTTTTTCTACCATCCTTTCATAAATTTGTTTCACCTTCTTGCCATCTTCAGACTGTTCATCATTCCGGCGGATGAACAGCAAGCGGAAATCTCATAATTTGATTAGTTGAAAATATACTTGTTTCTAAACCATTGAAAATTTAACAAGAAAGAAATACGGTATACAAACAGGTACCAGAAACGTAAATAAAAAATAGCCCTACAAGAAAGAATGTATAAGCAAATTCTTTTATTTTAGATAAATATTTATCGATTCAATAATTAATTAAAATAAATATTACAAATAAATAATAGCTAACTATATTTAATATATAATTAAATAAATATTGTGAATCATGAACAATATTGCCGTCGTAGCGAATGGCCAGGGGCTCAGAGCTAGGCAGGAGCTCGATTCAGACATCACGAGCGCATTGGTTGCTCCTCAGAACCGTAAAGCGGTTCCAGCGATTCTTCTGAACGAACAATGGCGAAGATCTTTTACAAAATAATTTTAATTTCGTTTTAAAAAAACTTTTGTAACGTTCATTTGAGCAAATTAAATTTTCCTTGCTATTTCTAATGTTGCATTTTTTTGCTGACATATAACATTGCGTGAAAATATTTTTTTATCCTAATCCAATAAAATCCATTAAAAGTCTCCACCAAGGTAAAATCTTAATATGACACGATATATTTATTGATCATGTTTTGTGATAACTTGTAGTGTTTAGTGACCGTTACTTGATGTTTATTTCCTTCCCCACCCCTTCAAAATCCAAGGCATATAGACGTAAAACATAAATACATCACTGGAACTCTCAAAAAGACAGATTCTACACGGAAAACAAGCACTTTGAGCCCTGTTGATGATCTCAATAAAGGTCGAAACGTTGGCATGACAAAGAAAATGTTTCCTAAAATGTACGTCACACCAGACCGCATGTCACGACCTCCCAATAATGATTTGATATAACATTGGATTTTTTATGTCGAGTAACTTAGTTGAATATACGTAATATTGATCGTCTATAGACCATTAACCAAACTACAAGATTCTTTTATTCAAAATATGTGATATTTGTCCTTATGATTCATTCTTTTTCGATATGTCATGTGTGTTGCATACTCTTAATGTTTTTCAGTTCAGAAAGGATCATAATAAAATCAACCCGAATAAATTGTTGTCTTAATGATCGATCAACTGTGCAATATTTATGTTTTTAGATCAAGGATAAGTACACTAACTGTATAGAGGTGTACTTGACAAAAAAAAAGCTCTAAGGAAAGCATAATAAATGCCGAAATCTTGTCATTCTTGGACCACATCCCTGATTCTTACTCTTTCCGCGTTAATTATGAAATGTTTGATCATTTTTATCGATCCTATTTACAAGAAAGTGATGTCGTTCTTATTTATTTTTCTTTTATTATATATACAATCTGTTTGTTCGCATGCTTTAACAAACCGAGCCGTAAGTCTTTTAGTTGTGGTTTTTTTTTAAATCATAAGATATTGTTTTTGAAAGCAGTTCTTAATTTTTTTATTTTATGTTTAAGGATAACGGAAGATATTTGATAGTTAATGCATGCTGAAGAGAGTTGTATTCCCTTCGTTATTTCTTTGTTGTAATAATTATTCTGGAAAATATATTAAATTTAAAAAAATATATACTTTTTGTTATCGAGTATATTGCTTCTATATAAAATTATCCTTTTTGTTCTTATTTTCTCTTGATAAACTGAAAAAATTATAAACAATTATAAAATTGGTCTTTTTCGTATATTTCCACAATGAATTACCTATTTAAGATAACAATATTCAATGAAACGCCATGAAAAATGACAAAAAGGAGGGCAAATTCAAAAGTTGGGGTTGAGATGGGATGTTAGTGTCCGAGTGGATCGAAGTCAAGACAACACAAGTGGTTAGAGCAGCGGCGTATCTAGCCGAAGGTCGTAGGTTCGAATCTCGCTCGTGGTATTGACCTTTATATCTCAACTGAAAACCCGAATTAATTGAAAGGTATTAATTGATCAAGCGGACCACGAAAACAAGTGAATTCAATGAAAACGTTCATATTCCCAAGATAATAGGTACTGGCCCGATATCGATGAATTTTTTTAACGCGTTCCTTATGACGTTTTGTTATTATGGCAGTATCAACTTTCCTTTTAGTATACATGAAACATAATTGAAAACGTGAAATCAACATAATTATGAGCCAAAGCCCTGGACAAGAAATAATCATTATTTCCTAACAATTTTATTAAATTACATTTCAAAATTTAACATTTGCTTTTTTAAATAATAATAATTTTTTAAAAATAGTAAATTTCTAAGAGTTACTTAATGATGGCGTGTTTGCCAAGCTAAATATCTTGGACTCTAATCCTGGCATAGCCCATGGATTTTTAATTGAAAATTGTTTGAAAGAAATATTGTAGTGGTTTTGACTCCTCGACAGCGAAACCCACTTTACTCTGGAAATATAGTTAGGTTTCTTTGAAATCCATCAAGGAATCAAGTATAATCCAAGTTAGACCCACAAGATCTTATCTACTCCTGTCATAATCGAGGTTTGATCTGTTCTCATTATCTACATCTGTACTAATATAATAAAGAGAGAAAGTTGGTTCATATGTAACAGGTAATCTCGAAATGTACTGGTCAGATATCGATCAATTTTTTTAATGCGTTCCTTATGACGTTTGTCATTATGGCAATATCAAGTTTCCTTTTAGTAAGTACTTCTTTAAGCAACACACTGCGTCTTTGAGACAACTTTATGCTAAAAGTGAAGAGACTAGAACGGGATATCACGCTCGCAGTAGCTTTCCTTGGGGGAACAACAACGCAATATCATGCTCACTGTCCGGATGGGTTAAAAGCTATTTTAAAATACAAGATTTAAACGGTTTTCATTATATCTCAGTGGACTGAGCGTAACAAGAATTTTTTCACGTGAAAATTAAATATATTTTTACTGTTTATGTCCATTCTAGAGCGGTGAATTATTCTAAAGTGGACTGACAGTCATGTCCGCAACCAATATGGAGGGGTTACGTTATACAGAAGTTTAAAACGAAAATATGCCGGGGAATACAAAAACTGTCCGAAAACAGAGGCTTCACTGTATAAATATTGGAATTCCCTTGTTTTTCTGACTGCAGTTTCTTTTTCTCTCTTTTCCATTTTGAAAAGAAGCGAATAAGTATATTATTTATTGTCTGGCTAAGATGTGTAATAATGTGAAATATGAAGAGCACGGGGGACAAACTGATTTTTTTACGGAAATTTTTACTGCTAGTTTACTATAAACGAAGCGTTTTTCTCATATTTTGAACATAAACATGAAAAAACATATTAATTGTGTAAAAAATTTTGGTTGTAAACATTTTATCTCTCATTGTTCACATTGATTACATCGAATGGATTTTATTTAATTTTTATGGTTTTAGTGTATGTTCAATATTAACGAATATAAAGTAAGTAATAATAAAAATTTTTGCAAAAAGCCCATAAATCTTTCTAGCTGTTTAAGTGTCCTATTTTAAGGTTTGAAGCTTATATTTGTGTCTTTCTTCCAAAAAGTAATATATTCCTGCCCCGATTGACCAGTCTGACGCCCAGAAAATCCTCCGTCCCCAGGGCGAATCCGTTGACCCGGTGGACTTTATTGAACTGTAAAAGTCGCAATCTGAGTTGTTTATTCGAAACGGGATCAACACCTGGTTATTAGAGGCTGTAAACGCCGAGATGGATTAAGACTCCTTTCGGAGGCGATATCCATAAAGAGCGCAAACATTTTTATAGGGCTTCGAACCTGAAAAAAGAGGCCGGCCTCCATTAATTTTGCGCCTTTTTTTTTCCAAAACGCCGTCGGACGAAGCGTGAAATTTCCACAATGGGCAGGTGGAAACGGTCATCGATATCCCCGAACAATAAAACAGAGACAATTAAACCCCAGGGTGAAATATCGTTTAGGCCCTTTTGTATTCAAAACCATTACAGGTAAAACATGATGATCCAAAATTACTTTTAAACATAGGCCTAGAAAGGCGTTTTACTAATCCATGCAAAAAAAGTTTTGTTCAGTCTTTTTACCAGTAGGGTTTTTCCTTATGTCTATGTATTTGTTTTAAAAATGTTTGCATAAGTGCGTTGAAAAAAACAACAACTAATAATGCAGCATTAAAAAATAGACACGTTTGTTTACCAAGTATAGACAATTTTTCGTTTCTTAGATCTATAATAGTTGTGATCTTAAATTGGACACCATTTTCGATAAAGTTGGTCAAGGCTCAGAAAGTATTTATTTGTTTTCCATATTTCTGGCCAAGTGATAGCAATTTCAATTATTCTGTTAGGTTAAAGTTAGAGAAGGAGATAATTATTAATTACCGCTGGGTTCTTTAAATTTATAAGAGACTTTTATTGATAGTTTAAAAAAATATTTTTCTAGACTATTTCTCATGAAATTTCAAAGGTTCGTTTTGATGTTCTACCCCAGTTTACCAAGTCGGGATTATTTATATTTAAATAAATTTAGCTAGGTGGGCGTCGACAACTATATTTATTCGACTTCTGGTCACCTGGTGGGTCGTTAAAACCCCATTGAACCCAGTTGTTCCAGACGGGACAAAATGGCGGTTCAAAATAATTGCTCAGACTATTTTTACGGAGCAATGGAGGCCGTAAAAGGGTTTTACTGCCCATCCGAAGTTTATGGCTCCTTTCTCGGTATTTAATCGTGACCCGAATGCACCCGAAGTTATCCGGTTATGACTTTTTCATTAATGACGGGAAGTCTCACAGGGCGAAAACATTTATTTGCACTCGCCGTTTCAGAGTGCGTTTGATTGCCTTTTATCAAAAGTAGTGGAACGGAATGCGTACTATAAACAGATGGAGTGCAGAGAAAGAGAATATATATATATATATATATATATATATATA
>CM077102.1:32682669-32719511 GCA_039619505.1 Cimex hemipterus
ATATATATATATAGAGAGAGAGAGAGAGAGAGAGAGACAAACACAGAGAGAGCTGGATGAAGTGTAAGCGCTGAGTGCATGCCCTAATTAAAGTTGATACCCTATCCCCAAAATTATAATAAGGACAGCAAAGAAAACTTAACATAGGAAATAATTATCTCTAGAGAGACTGAAATTATATGAAAGGACCCCACCATAATACCAGAATAGCCGATACTCATAGCTCCAAGAGCTGACACGCTTTTGAATTTCAACGTTATTCAAACTAGGCATCTAACAGAACGCTTGGAAATTGGGAAAACTTCACTTTTTGGGACTATTTGATCCCATAATTAATTTCTAGGAGCCAGATAATACCGGCAGTTTTTCAATCCAAGTTCCAGGCAATTGACAGACATACTTATTTAGTAGTTATCATGAGAGAAGGTCAAACAGCCATCTTGGCCTTAACTCCTAGCATCACAAGCTCGGAAGCAGTTTCGTATTTAAGTCCCTCTTTATGGGGTATTATGACATGCAGAAGAAGAGGTAACGCAGAAGAAGAGGTAACGCAGAAATGGGTGCAGTTGCAAAATCTGTTCGATCAATTCGATCAAATAACATATTAGAAGCAATGATAAGGTTAAAGTCAGGAAACAACGAGATGTCAATGGGGAAGCAGGACGACCAAATGTTGGCTGGTTGCCTGAAGTGACACTGGAGAAAAAATGGGCACCTGGGCAAAAACCGACTCCGTGTACGTTAATTCTGCCAAGAGGGAGAGAAAAACCCAACAGAGCTGCCATCGAACTGTCTGATAAATTTTTAGGACCCGGATACCCCCACTGTACCATGGTGCCAAATTAAAAAATATAGTCATAGGACACAGAAGGACCTCGATGCCGAATCTAGTAATCTCGAACCTAAGTAGTGCGAGTTCTTACCTCTAAATACGAGATTGTTATTTTTACATAAAAAAAGGGGGAATGGGACATATTTTTCTCCAGCGAACAAAAACAAAATTGTCCAGCTGGTTGCCTGTAAAACGTAAATTTTGCCTCAGGCACTGAGCTTTTCATATAAAAAGCCATCAGAATTACAATTTGCAAAGCACATAAATTCGGTTCTCATGAGAGCGGCGCAGGGATGAAGGAGCGTGGGTGGGGCCCGGGCTGAAATGGAACAATCGACATCCTACACGCGAGCTCCTCATCGGTTCTACCCTCCTGGCAGCCGGCTCTCGGATTGGTATTGTTCCTTCCGCCCGTGATGGGCTTTGATGATGGCCTTGGCCGGCAATGACCAACCAACCTCCTCCTCCCAACCGGCCACTTACTTCGGAGTGCCTCGCTTTTTCACCAACTCCCTCCATTTATCATCCGCCGTCATGTCGCCAAGAAACTTCGATTTCTCAACATTGTTTGTAAAATGTTATTGAATCGTAATTATAACACTAAAATTTATTTATTAGATTTGCTGGATGACATTAAGTAAAGTAAATTGAAATTAGGCAGGCTTTTTTCCATACGCAACACTCAATAGATGTTCAACTTTTTTCACTTTATTTTTCCATAAAAGGAATTTCACAATTTGCCACACATATAAAATAAATAATTTTTGGATTTTTTGTTTAAAAAAATTCTAAAAGGTGTAAAATACTTGTAAATTAATGGGGGATTATATATTATTTATCTCTGACCCATTAATTTCTCAGCGATTAGTCGTAGTTATATAGACTGGAAATTCTGCATGGACAACAATTATTTTGTACAAGTTATGTTTCATTGAAACGGGTCATTTTAGCCCACGTGGCTTGTCCCGTGGCCAGTCATATTCCTTGAAAATTGGTCAAACAAAAATAAGAAGAAGGGTTTCTCTTAATCACCCTGGATCCTTAATTATATTCATGAACACTAATGAAATTGGTAGATCAATAAAAGATAGGATGGAAGGGAATGAGATTATTTAACAGGTCGCTACATGAAATATCCCCCCATTGAGTCGGCCTGTAATCTCGGCTCAGATCGAAACTGGCCGGACCCATCCCCCTCCCAACGAACACCCCCCCGGCCGGTGTACGGCCATCAAAATCCCGCCGTGATTAGTGTACAATTAGCCTCACTCGGCCGCCACACCCAACGGCCCGGGAACCGACCCTTTTTACATCGCAATAAAAATTACAAAACGTGTTTTCATTTTAATACCCCCATTATGTTTCATTATTCAAAGCACACGCCTAGAATCATAGACCTCACCGATCCAAATTACGAGCCGATCGGTAGAAGCTCCTAATAATAATCTAACTAATGAATAACCTCCACCGCGTCCAGAAACATATGGGGATGAACTGTACAGCAAAATATGCATTGGTGTAATGAGAAAATTAATATTCATTCGAAAAGGATAATGGCTCAGCAACCAATTCCTACTTTTTTATTTAACATTGATAAGAAATTTCATCACGTCCTGTTTTAATCTGTTTTGTCGAAATCTGATCATAAAAACACCCGGCACTGATCACCACCGAAAATGGGCCTTTTTTCTCGCATCGATGCGTAACATACTTTCTAAAGCTCCTCTAAAGTATTTTTGAGAGTGTTGAAATTAAACACGCTATATGAAATGGTATTTGAGTTAGTCAGAAATTTTTCCACTTCATTCTTTTGAACAAACAATGAGGATTGGTTCGAAATGTAGACGTGTTCCGTATCACAATCTGATGTCCCCAGACTCTAATGAAGTTCACTGTGAAATGGAATATCCTTCGAGTTTTCCATATTCGGTCTAACGAAATGACTTCCAGGATTTTATTTCAATTATGATTTTATCTACTTTATGTATTCATGTGTATATGCTGTTATAAAGTGGGTGAAACAATTAAAGAATTCAATATTAAAAAGTTTACTGTAAACTTTATTGTTTCGGCAAGACATTTCGTGTAAACAAGCTTGCCATTTGGTAAGTCTTCCCTGTTTCTTTTTATAGCAATCAGCATCCGGAAATTTCTCTGACGGGCAAATTTTGTTTCTCTATTATACTTATATGAGCAGAGATCCGTACACTTAGTGCGTTTTGAAATTTGTCTAAGTGGGGAGAAGCCGAAATTCTATGAGAAATCACAATAATCGAAAACGACGAACTAATATTTTGGTGTTTAATTATTCGGTTTAAGTACAAGTTATAGTAAAGTAATAATTAGTAAATTATTCTTTATCAATAGAATAAATTGCCTGCTGGGTTGGAGGGGGTAAGAGTTGTTTTGCTGGGTTATTTCATCTGTTAACGGGAAAACAACATAGGAGGGTTCATTTCTTTATTTTTCCCATTCCCTTTTATGCTGGATAGTCGTATACGGAGAGATGAGGGTCCCGTACCTCTCCTCTGTATGGAAATGAAGTATAGATTAACTGTTGCGGGATAAATAACGAATGTCGCGAGGAGCCCCACCTATCGCGGGATCCTTAACCAGTAGCAATATGCATAAATTATTGTTAGAACAGGGGCCAGCCATAATATACACTATGGTTCTAATGACCCGGGGCAGAGTCCATGAATAATGTATGCACCCTGTATAAATCATTAGCAGGGCCCGCCGGGTCGCGCTACTACATTTACAGGGGCAGATTAATCGACTTAATGGAAACTGGTCACACGTCCGGCTAAACTTCCCGGGGCGGACATAACTCTCGGAACGGGCGCTATGCTCACCCTATCACGCCAACGGCCAACCCCACCGGCCGTTCATATTTATGCCTGTTATGCTCCCCTCGCATAAATTACATATCGTGATGGGTCGGCCGACGCTCAGCCAAAGCGCCATTAACTGGCGATATTAGCGATTTGACAGAACCTGCTGCGAAGAAAGTTAAGGATCAGTCAACTCCCGAAACTTAAGCTCCTTTAGAAAATTAATAGCTATATCTATCTACATTATTAAAATTTTGTACATTTCTTCAATTTATTACCTACTCCCGAGATAATTGGGACGTTTCACTACAGAAAAAATCACATAATTAGATATAAAATATTAAAATTAAGCAGTGAAAATTTTTTTCATAACGTTTATTCAGTAACATTCTTTATAAAAAGAATTTACATATATTCATAAAACTTCAGTTATTATTTTTTTACATATATAAAACATACATTTAAATAAAAATGTTATTTCACCCTAAACTAAGTCCATTTAACCTACTAAAAGTCAAAAATTATTCTGGAATATTTCATCTAGAAACAATTCCAACAAACTATAAAAGCTTTAAACTTATTTTCAATTTGTTATAAATTGTTTATAATTAAAAAAGTTAATTGCAGAATTTAGGCTGAATAATTTTATTCTCAGGCATATTGAAAGAAAATGTTTCTTGAAATAAAAACCGATTTAAAAAATCTTTTTAGCTTAATCAAACAAACCGAAACAATATTTGTGATTATACTGGGAGTCCTTCGTGTCAAATAAAAAGACCAGAAAGTTTCAGTAAAAATATATGCAATAGTTATTTATTCAGTAATTCAAAATATACATTCTTTGTATTATGTACAATAGAGGCGTGCGTTATGTACAAAGGGGCTATAAATAATTATGTACAAGGGGGTGGGCTTAGGGGGAGGGGGAGACTCGTCATCATCCCTTGGGGCAGAGAGGTTCGGACTCGATCCCTCTTCCTTCTTCCTGCGCTTGCTTCTTTGGACTTTTACCTGTATGGAGGAAGAGGTGGTTCTTGAGGTTGGTGTGCTTCGAAAAGCCCCGGCTGCAGATGTTGCACCTGAACGGCCAAGACCCGTTGTGCACGTACATGTGCGACTTGAGGTCGCCCGGGGTCGGAAACGACTTGGAACACAAAGAGCACTTGTGCGGCTTTTCCTGAAACAAAAAGCGTATAATTAAACAGAGCTGTTTAAAAAGAAATAAACTCGTCAGTTTAAGGAACTAAGTGCTAATTAGATGTCTTGAGTTCGTGTCTGCATACTGCTAAGTGGTCTGACAGTTTGGCATCATCAAACAGGATTGTTTAACGTTAAAAAGTCAACTAACTGTGCATCACTTTAACTACGTGTTAGTCGATTATACTTATAACATATACCAAATTTTAGGTAAATACAAATGGTTGATTTAGGTAGCATTATCAATCGGTGAAATAGGGTTGACTGATTTTTGTAATTTATCACGAGGTGAGGGGTACAAAACATATACATTAAAATCTTTCACAATTTTCCTATGAACAAATAAAAATTTATCTCAACGATTTCAACCAATTTATTCCTTTTTAGGAGCTCTTCACTAACGAAAGTTTGAAAATGTTACTGAAGATGGAATGATTGATTGTTTTTATTGGTAAATAACTGTGATCAGCGCTGCTGGTAGAAGACAGTCGATGTCTTGATTATAAAGATGATACTAGGAGGTGGGCCTTATGATCTTCATCCATTTGAGACTTCTGGCTTATTAAACTTTCTTACTTTGGTCCAATTATCTCGATCCTTCTCTTTTCTCTTACGACTCACTAGGTCTTTGATATCTTTACTACATTCCCTTTCCTTGACTTTTCTTTGTAACTCAGGTTATATCTTCATTGAGCGGTTGCTTCGCATTCGAAGATGGTATCGGTGGGTATCTTTACGTCTTCATTGTGCAATCTGCAGATGGGGCCCATGTAGTGTAGATGTAATCTCAGATACCAGTGACCGATTCGATGATCTTATCACTCTTCTGTTTAACCCTCTCTAATTGCGGCAGTGAGTTATTTATTGGTGATGGTTGTTTTAGCATACAATTATATATATGTACGATATATAGGATTTATTTTCAAGTGAAATTTTCCAAGGTACGAGCATTGATAGCAACAACTAACCAATTCGATTCTACTCTACTGTGTAAATATCTGAACGAATGGTGTTGAAACGATTTTTTTTACATTTTAAATTTATTCTTGTTAAATATTTATTAAATTGATTTGATATCTGGTTAAGTTTTGAGATGTTTCTTTAGATGTTTAGTAACAAAGATCGAACTGATGGATCCGATGCAGTCGATTTTCCTAATAAATCTTTATTGCCACCTACTTAAAAAATACATTTTAAAATTTTATTGTATGTCATATATATTTACAATACACTATGTTATGAGGGGAGTTAGCAACCATTGTTGTTCCCCTAATTTTACACAAAGGCTGGTCCTTGGAAGGAGGCCCCGGGGCCATCTCCCCATTAGTCATCTGTCGGGTTTATACGGATTATGCTGAAGGGGGTGAGTGGAAAATATTTGGTAGGGATTAATTTTTTCAAAAGATATTTTGATGGTGGTATTGGAGGCATAATAGGGCGCGGTGACTATGATTCTAAGGTCATTGGAATGGAAGGATTCAATTCATTGGATTAAAATAAGTTTTGTGGTGACCCAAAGTTCTAGAACGTGTGTACGTCCAAATCGGTTTCAGTAGTATTTTGTGTGTATGTGCTAGTTATAAAGTGGTTTATAAAGAAGTCCGAGGCGACTGTTCAATTCCTTTTATTTGCATGTATTAGTTTAAGGTAAACTGATGAATTAGTATGATGGAAATACGAAGTTTCGTTTTGGTTTAATGTTTAAAAAACTGTTGGTTTTAATATGGTATAATGATGTTGGCGGAAAAGAGGATCGTCTTTGTTTATGCCCTGGAGCTTCTTCTTTTCAACAAGACGATGTGATGTCCAACAGAGCGGTTAAAATGATTTGAAGCATGTCCCAGTTGGCCGACGATGGGACTTAACGATATGTGTGAAAGAGGAAGTCAATATTTTGCCTGTTGAAGAAAAAAATGTGACGACCCTGTTCACCCGTGACAATATGAGTTCGGCTAATTGCCGGCTTTGTTGCCGTGCTCAGCCATTGTGAAATCGACGGTAATAACTCATAACGTTCTTCTGAAATCATCGTTTAAATTCTCCTGGCCAGCCTTCCATAAAACGGAACGGTGTTTTATTCTTTTGGCTGGCGAGGAGCAGGAGCCCAGAAGGACGAAAGAGCTCTTCTTTCACTGGCCATGGACGTGGAGGGAAAGTGAACTCGGGTCTAATTTTCAATGCGTTCTCACGTTAATGCGATCGCTTTCGTTTTTTACATGCCTTCAATGCGATTGGGTTAGAAATTGTTTTGCCTGTGAGAAAACAAAAGCTTTTCAACTAAATTTAATTATTATATTGATTTCATATCTGTAATTCTATCGAAACAATTACGAAAAGTATCACGCTTTCAGAAGACACGTGCGAAGATTTTGTCTTTTCTTGTTTTTCATTCTCGTTAACAATTTAATAATAATAATAATAATAATATTGTTTTATTAATATTTTCACATCAATTGCAATCCTTACAAATTTTTAAATTTATGCACGGACTTAAGCCCGTCAGCCATACCGACTTGCATTGCTGTTTCGCGTTAGATGGGATTAAAGCATACAAATAAAACATAGTTTAAAAAAATAATATAAATAAAGAAGAAATGGAAGAAGAACCACATAATCCTCTAAACTAAAAATTAAATTCAGCTATTAGGATGAATTTATTAAGGGAGTTACGTCTCTCTTTGAAGGATATGTGAAACAAAGTATAGGCAACAAGTTGAGGTTCCGTAAGGTCAATTTGTCGGCAACTTGGCAATGTAGAAACTTTTATAATAAACTTGTAATAAAGTTCTATAATCCCGCGAGTGCAATGCGTATGTTTATGAAGTGTGTCATTCCTTAGGTCCGTACAGGGAGCGCGTAGGAATGCCGCCCAATACAAGAATTGTTTTCGAATACGGCACCGAATCTCCGGGTCCCCTGTTCCGAGTTTTGGAACAAACAAGGATTTTATAATATGTATAATAATGATAGTCTGTTATCGTAAGGTGTGTTGAGAATAAATGTATTTATTAGCGTGAAAGTGTTGACCCCAACTTCGGAGGCTGGCCAGATAAGACCGAGGTCTGACACCCTGACTGCCAGCACTTTAATGTAAATTACAATAGCTGGAATATTTATATATGTTATGTCAACCACGGTAACCATTCAATCTGTCGATTGCCTCAATTAAAAAAGAGAAAGTGTCTTCAACAGTACACTACAAATGATAAAATATTTAATAAATATCATTTGATAATATTTAAAAAAAATATTTCTCGTAGGTTCAAAACTAATAATTCGTGCGTGTCTGCATTTATGCTCGGTAACAGTGCGAGGTAGCTTATAAAATTTGCGTTGCGATCAGTATTGCAACAATATATTAAGCGCATTGCGCAAAAGTGGTTCTAAAAGTTTAAAAAAAAAAACACTCCACCATATTCAAAGCATCACCTTGAATGACGACTTGATGGGTGCTATCGAAATTCATTCGGGTCAAACGTGCCAACTGTACAACGTAAGAGATGAAACCATTCGTCCTAGCTTATGTACCTTTACTTTGTGCTCTGAAGCTCTGAAAGTTGACAGTCCTTCGTTCCTGAGATAGGTTATCATCTTCAAAGAAATTTGAAGCCTAAAATCTTAATTATGTCAAGTTGTCAACATCTTTAAGATGATTTAGCCGTCAAATAAGCCCAAAGCTTGGTTGATAACCACTAAATTTATCTTTTCATCCATACTGAGATCCAGATTATTTGTAAGCAGCAAAAGCCAAATGCTCATTTACTCTAGAGCTAACATTCTGTTGAGGTAATTTTTCAGAAACCAACAACTGACCAAATAATCTGTTTTAAATATATCTTCAAAGAATCGTTTTTGGCAGATAATTTTCAAACGGTGAGAAAATTTATACACAGAATTGGACGTTATTTTGAATAATAAATAATAAATACTCTCAACACGACATGGCACAATTACACAGAAGACAAACACTTTGAGTGAGTAGAAATTTGATAGAATATAAAATATAATTTTCGCATTATCTAAATTCACTTTTCCAAATTCTATATCTATTTTCTAAATGTAAACTATGTTTGTAAATCCCAGGCCCTGAAGATGATCTCAACAAAATATCGAAACGTTGGCACGATAAAGAAAATGTTTTTCTGATACCTACATCACACCAGACCGCACCTCACGATATCTGAATAATTATCCGTTAACGGTCACTAATCTCTACACATAATTTTTTTTCTTTTCCAAAGATTATTGTTCTCATCATAAGAACAAACCTTACTGTACTATTAAAAAAAAAAAAAAAAAAATCTGGTGTGTTACCCCTAAACAATATTACACCTTGATTTAGGTCGAAATTTTTTAATGTTATTAGCAAAATAATGGCATAGATAAAAAAGAATTTACGTACAACCTGAGGGAGACAAAGTTATGTTTCGAACCAGCAGGGCAACTTGTAAAACTTAAACGAGAAGCGAGCATCGATGTGGGGTCGGGTATGCTCAGTAACGATTGAACGTCTCTGAATTTGCATGTTTGCTTTAAAGTTGCAAGCATAAATTATAAAAAGAAAATAATACGTGATTGAACTACATAGATTTTACACAACAGTTTATCGTGTAATATTGTAGATAAAGCTAATTGTGAGATATTACACAATACCTCCACTGAAGATGTAAAGTCGGACGAACTGAAACGAGCCAAAAATAGTAATAGTTTCTTTGCTATTTGGATATTCGGTTTACACAAACCAATCTACATGAAACAAGTTTGCTCTGTTTGATTAAACGTCTTTTAGAAATAATCAGCTTGAAAGTTTGTCAGATGTGAAGGGTTCTTTATAGTCAATTGGAGATTTAGCAAAAATATTATATTTTAGAAAGTCATACTAAACGCTTTAGGTGTTACTTGTTTCCGTCGCAAATGATTTTCTCGTTAGTACTCGTGATTCACATATCCAATTTTCCGTCTCGTTCTTTAAGGGGATGGCTCGCAACGATGGGTTTCTGTTCGTAAAAGGTTCAGTCTGAGCTCGTAAAAGTCAAAAACAAGCAGCCAGTCGTGGGAGCAATTAGTACAGTAAACAGTCGGCCGGAGCAATTATAACTTTAAAGAGTCTCCCGAGGAACTCGTATCGTCACGGCGGGCTCGGCAGAAGATCGCCACTCACAATTAACGATTAACAAATTGTGGATATGTACGATTTTCACGGAATCGCGCCTTTTGTAATGACACGTCGTTCAATTTGTTCAGACATGCAAAAGCGTACTGCTCTACCGGCCAAGTATGAGATCGAACCGCTCCGACGGTCTCATCCTCGGTGTAACACCTCTTTTGATTGCATCTCGGCATACCGTATTCTATCAATTCCCTGTTTATTTTTAGTTCTGGCTTTTCATTAAGAATCGGAGGCAGCGTGGAAGAGGTAGAGCACGGGTATAATTATAAAACGAATGGAATTACTTCTCCCCACGTTCTGCCGAGTAGGCGGGGGCTTAACTAGTTTCAGAGAGGGAACAATTAAAAAGTCAACCCACACGCCGAAGAGAGAAAGAGAGAGACGGTAGCCAGTTGTAATTTACACGTCGGAGGATAATGGACCCCGAACGGGAATGAATGATCCCTGAAGTGTAATCTAGAGCCGGACTGTAATGTAGAAGAAAGAGGAGAGGAAATTGAAACAGAGTCATCATGAGGGTGCCTGATGTGTGTTCAGCTAATGAGGGCCATAGGAGTAATCAACCCGAGGATTTTTTAACTCTTCTTCCAGATTTAATGTTCGCCCCCGATAGTTAGGAAGATTCTAGGAATTCCGATCAAGGTCTTCCTTACAAAACCATAGCAGTTTTTTAAAAAACAGTTTGATGTACATGTGTATCTGTTAATAAAAGGGCCTACAGGGTTAATCACCTGCAGACATGAGATATTTTTCTGAACTGTGTACAACTATTGAAGGGTTCTTAATCCAGTGAATAAACTTTCCAATAGAATATTTTTCATTTTTCAACATCCCCTTGGTCAATATCTTTCCTTCGCCACGACATCCTCGGTCACCAAGTCTCCAATGGTTGAAAAATATAAAATTAATTTTATTTAGGGAGTCTTGTGTGGACACCGGGTGAATAGTAATGTCTGTATTTATTTGGATTTACAGGCCGCCTCGCATGCCTGACTAGTATAACTCACACGCCGTTCAAAAGACAAGAGATTTAGGACATCGGAGTGGGCATTTTTCACTTTTAAAATTTTTATTACGGCGCCTTCAGCGTCTGCAGGGCTTTATGAATTTCTCTAACTGCCCGTTGTCATGGATAACTATTTATCTTTCCTTTTCAAATAATTGCGTGAGAATGGAACCTTTAAAACTAAACAGGAAATGTTTTTTTTTTTTTTTTTTTTATCGTTCGGCCGTTTTCGGTCACCCTGGATGGGTTTGCTATTTTCGTTAGCCATTTTTATTATGTTATATTATACCACGTTGGAAAGTTTTGGAAAATTATTATTTGGAGATCGTAAGGTGTGACGTAGTTTAGAAAAACATTTTTTTACCATGCCAATGTTTCGATCATTATTGAGATCATCTTCATGGATCAAAGTTTTTGTTTTCCGTGTAGTGTCACTCTTGTTTGCCGTGTTGATAGTGCCCAATGTGCCTTGGAAAATATAGCGTCCAAACTCAAAAAATTTTTATAAAGGAATTAACCTCACGTGACGCAAACATGTTAAGGCGTACGTTTTAAATAATTCTGCCTATTGCCTTTTTTGTTATGTTGGTCTATATCATGATGATATTTATTTCCTACACATCCTTTATGGGGACTCGAATCAAAAATATCGCAGTTAATTTGATACATGCAGGCATGAAAATCGGAGGTAAGGGGCTGATAGCGTTTCTGTCGAACACTTTGCCCTGTGACTTTTTTGCCTTTCTAGCGGTGCCCTATAATGATTTTGAGGGTTCAGAATTTCATTTTAACCGAACAAAAGACAGGATTCCTTCATTGTCTCGGCCCGCCGTGACGGATCGGAGGAAATATTCATCTGGGCCCTCTCCCGGCACGTTATTCATCTGCTGGTCATTAACACTTTTAAACCCATAGCATGCCATTAAAATGCTATTGTTTATCGAGTTCCGCCTATACCGAACAGAACGGGGAATCGTAGATCGCCGAATGAATAGTCGCTCCGATTGACAAATCCGCACGTCGAATACTAAAATTCGTATTGTTGTGGAAAAATGCATGCGTGATACTAAAGAATTTGTGGTATTTCATCTACTGTTTGAATAACAAAAACTAAAAATTTAGTTAAAAAGGGAGTGATTTTCAATATTTTTTTATTAACAATACTTTTTTAGATTAGAAATACTGTGGTCAATTATTAACCATTTATGGCCCAATGTTGCCTTAAAGTAAGACGAACATTTACAGGTTAAATTTACTCAAATGATTTATCCTACGAGAATTGTTTAATAATTAAAAGAAAATATTAAAAGAAAATAAGGCTCAAGTTGCTATAAACATATTATCAAATATTGTAAAAATTGCAAATAAGAATAAGACCCGAACCACTGCACATAAACCCTTTTGGCATAATGTAGTCTTAGAGTATGGCGCACTTTTGTAATTTTGTCAAAAGTAAGAGGAAAATCCCGTAAGTAAAGTGATGGAACATATAGATTAGCTACAAATGAATGAGTGTTGTCAATACACGAGCGAGTACAACACTGCGCTGCCGTAAATTTAAAACTTGAAATTGACCTCTGAAGCAAGAAAGGGCTAAACTATAAATTGAATATAAAAAAATCTTTGTTTCGAACATATAACAATTGAGAGCCCATTTTGAAAATGGAAGAACTAAGATGGAGATTTTAGATTGCCCCCCCCCCAAAAAAAAACCTACATCATTATTGCCTATATACAAGATTGAACATTGAAGGAAAAATATGGCAACTGCCTAAGCTCATGGGATTTCCTAACCTTGAGCCGATTTGCTGAATTTTGTGTCGCTCTAAGGCAATACTGATTAAGAAAGGGTTAAACAAATTTTGGTCCGTCCATGCATTATTTCTTCATATACATAAAAGATGAAATCAATATTGTTAAGTACAAAGCCAAATTGAAAAAATATTCATTAGAAAAACTTTTTTTAGTTATTCCTTAGTTTTAAATAAAAACAAATTTTAAACGTTTAGGTGAAATAATAGGATTTTTAAAGCAAAGGGTAAATAGTCTTATTGTAGAGGGATAAAACATTCAAATGTGAATGTCATTTAAAACATTTAAGGAAATATGATTTGTAGTTCGGTCGTTTTTTCAGCCTGTTCTACCTATCCTCGATATTTTGGTCTGTGAGATCCGTTTCAGCTGGGTAGAATGGCAAAATCCATCTAAATATTGGATGTAATAAAATATGTTTAATTTCGGTCAGATTTCAGATAGATTAACGTGAATTTGGTTGGACCAAACAATACTCAACTCAAAATGCAGACTTTTTCTGTTTTTAAAACTCGCCAAGGGTAAGTTCTCGAGTCTTTCTGTGACTTTAGCTATTGTCATGTCTGACATGTGCCAAGAGAAATGAAGACGTGTAATTGGGATTGTAATAATGGCTCGTGCTTTCCGTCATGTGGCTTATGGAGCATCTGCCCGGAGAGCAGAGCCGGCCGCGTCGTGTCCATACCTCACGCTCGAGGATGATCCGGCGTGAAATCATTTATTGCCCCCTTTTAGATACACTTGTCCCGGCTTTCACGACGATTCACGAGTACGTGCTTTCATTTTATAAAGATCGCCACCCAAGACCGTCGACGATTCTCCGGGCCAGTGATCGATGTGGGAATCGGGGCCAGATGACGTTACTCCTCGTTATTACCGGACCGGAACTCGTAAGACGTTAGAGGAAGTGGGCGCATATGGCCTTTACAATCCTTATGGCTCGCAATTGTCTTAAACCTCCTTCTTCGATTATAAACATAATTCGTATTATCCTTTATGGAGAGAATGCCCATTAGACAAGCCATACAAAAACGGAACCCTTAATAATTTCCTGAATAAGGGCTATCCCTATTTTCTTTTCCACCCGTAACATCATTAGGGAATACCAACAATAATCTTTTCCTTTGACCGTCAGACGAAAACAACAATATATTTATTCATTTTTGGAGGATTTGGAATTATTCCACATCTACGCATTGACTATTAAATTTAAAACGCCAAAATTGAAAATCTTGTAAGATTCTAATATGTATACTGACTGATTAATACTTCAGAGATGTCGAATCCACAGCGTGATTTGATTGTGTATATCACAAAGAAGAAAGAGTGTATAAATTTATTCAAAAAGCTTGCTTCGGGTATAAAAATGTATATTTTTTTATAAATGCATTGTTTAAAACGATAACAATGTCTTACTAAGATAAATAAGATACAAGGTAATGGGAAAAGTGTATGCAGTTTTTCATTTTTTTATAATGAATGCCGTTAATCAATATTTCTACTTATATAAGGAGATTATGTCTTTACACCATAAAGATACCAAAAGGATTAATTTAAAAAAAAAGTGTCTTGAACAGATCACCACATATTTTCAATTACCTTCTTTCTAATGCTTCCAAAAACCATAAATCTTGCGGGCTTATTTTATGAATTTAACTGCGTTTGGTGATGAACAACCACAAAACTAACAGCACCCCTAGAATTGTTCAAAAAGTTTAAAAAAAGTAAAACCAAGCTAAAACCTTCGCTGGTGGATATTAGATTTTCGCGTCTACGGGATTTTTTGAGACATCCCGATATTACCTGCGCAGGATCGATTTTTCGTTGCAAGAGATAATCCAGGCAGAAATGTTTCTAATTTTTGGTAGAAGGTACATGCTTAGACTCTGATGCTTTATCAATTTATGAGAAACCAATTTGGTCAGGTTCCACATCTTCTTAAGTCGACGTAAGCTGCAGCGAATGGTTTCTTCGTTCACGTTAACTATTGGCGAGCCGATGACATGCTGGCTCGAATGAAATACGATAGATTCGTCTTTAAATCTACCAGACCGTAGTTCATCTCCAAAACTCTTTCAGAATTCCTAGGAGCAAACATTTTGTACCAATTTTGAGGATATGACATTCCCGAGTACCCATCGTTAAGAGTATCTATAGCGTCCGCACCTGGCCTGTTAGGCCTTATCGGACGTTTTGATTCTCATGATGACAGCTGCCGCTCTTCGGCATACGACGGAATAATGTTACCGCCGCAGCATAGCAATTTTGAGGATAGTGCTCAGTTATTGTTTCCTCACTGAACGCAAATTTTACCAGATCCTTCTGTCTCCCTAGAACCATACCATTCACACAATAAGCACGCACGATTTATGGGTTTTGAAGCCATGATAAAGAACTGTTCAAGGCACTTTTTTTAACCAACTGACGCATATTCTCTTTGTATCACGCGATATACACACCTAACCTCGTATGTAAATGTTGATTACCTGTATTAAAACAATAACAAATGAAAAACCTCACGAACCTTTCTGAATGCCTGGTAGTTCGAACTTGAACTCTCTACGCTTTTCACTTTCTCAATTGTTCTGTAGAGTTTTCTTATTAGCTAGTGAATAATTTCACTTTCTCCATTTAGACGGTGAAAAAACAAGCAAGGTCGTTATTTACTGGGATGGTACGATTGGCCCGTCATACGAAATGCCAGGGGATCCAATGTCCTTCTTATGTTTAAAACATATTCTGTTCACATATAACAATTATCAAACCAACTGGGACGAGAGAGGCCGCATAAGGCTTAATTATACAGGAGGGCTTCATATATTTTCGTCTAATTGCCAGTAGTGCACAGGGTTTAATCTCAGGGGTCGGGTCGATGTTAAGCGTGTCAAAGGTAATAACATTCATTGGCCGGGCTACTAGACGTCGTAAACCAGTCTGAGATTTATGGGGGCGGGGCAGAAGGATGTCCCACAACCCTCGCACCGATTATGCTAATCGAGTTTATGCTAATGCCTCCGGCTGCTGTCAATCAGCCGGTGACACTTATCTTTTCGGCTATCTTCCGACGTAACTCACTGACATCGCTCTGGCGGCAAAAGCCCGGACATCATTGGCACTTCCTAGAAACAAGTTACCAGCAAGCATTTTAACGGTCATTTTGATGCCAGCGATGGCCGTGAAGTCTTTTCCTTGTTATTATCTTTAATTTGTGTTCATAAGGTGTTTGACGCTATTTCCGACTCGAACAGTTCGTAAAGTAAGCGTTATGTTGTTAAATGTAAATATTTATTAGCTTTATAGAAATAACATAATTCATAAGAAATTGCCAGAGAAGTTCGTGTAGTTTTTCATTTTTACATAATTAATCGAGCGCTATCCATAAGTAGTTCAAAAAGATTAAAAAAATGATCCATTCAACTCAAAACATCACCTTTTTTATCAGTGAATTTAGCTTCAATTGGACAGGGCCATTTAGTGACAGTAATGGTATAACCTCCTTGTTTTACTGATTCATTTTCGTCATATGTAACAACCTGTCAAAAACGTGTTTTCGAGCAGTGTCTTTTAGAAGTTATCGCTTGTTACCCTGGGCCAATTTATGAGGAAACCAGTTCAGCTTCCACATCTTCCTAAGTCGAAGAGCGAATGGTTTCATCATTTATGTTTTACACTCTGGCGAGCTCCGCGCATTTTTGACTCGAATGAAGTTCGATAGCTGTATACAATTCCTAGCCTTTCAACAAGACAAACACAACGATCGGGAAACGCAAACCGAAGTGACCAGAATTGATCAAAGTACAAGTTCACAAGCTTGTCTTCATTAAAAACATTTCAGATAACCGTGATTGTAACTGATCTGGCTAGAAATATTTATTTGTAGCTACATCTTTCGATTTCTCGGAAAGGGCATTTTGATTCTTTGTTTATGCACATATCAGCATATAAAGTTACAAATTCTTTCTTTTAGTTAGTTGGAAAATCATGATGTATGGTTCATATGTTTACATCTTTTCGTATACCCTTTTTGAGTAAAACATATTTACCCATTCGGACTTTCACCAACTTTAGTGCTGTCCGAAACTATCAATTCTGTATTGATGTTTTTATTTTTTTTTTAAAGATTTTATATAGAGTTGGGTTTAGGTGAATAATTCTCCTAACTTGATATTTCCTCGCTGTTTCCACCAACAAGGAATTATGATAGTGTTTTAATTTTTTTAAGCACTAACAGATTGTCTGTAAGTTTAATTAAGGATTTGGCCTTCGTAGAATTGGCATTTTTTAATGTTACAAAAGATATTTTCATATCACGCCCTTAATTTCCATAAAATCTCCATCAGGTCTAGCCTGGGAAAAGTGGTGGCGTGACGCCTCCCCTTCGGAAACCACCCTCTTCCTTGAGGACATGGGAAGGTAACTTGCGATAAAGAGATCCTCCTTGGATGTTTGTTTCAATTAGTCAAGTCCTCAGGGCGTGGTGGTCGCCGATCGGCGGAGCGGAACCTCAGAACTTTCTCACGGATGTACCGGAAGCGATGATCAAGCCGCCATTGTCTAACCGAGGGCGGCATTTGAAATTCAAAGGAGACGGCAACAGGTGCCCACCTGTAAGTCTACAAGGCGAGATTTGTCGTGATTCATGAAATTGGACTAGAGTAGAGCCAGTACCGACCAGAGTCCACGAAAGGCTACAAATTCCATCCCCTGGGTCTTTAGCATGACAATGACGCTTAACCACTCCGTTTCAGCTCAACACCTCACATTCAAAACGCTTGTTTTATTTTCGACGGCGGCGTCGGAATGCGTTAAATCTCCTTTATCACCTGTAAATTTCACTTAGTGTGGATGAAATTCATCAAATCCTTTCAACTACCGACAAAAGCTAAACCCTAGCCTGGGTCATCTGAAGTTTCATATTATTGATTTTGGTATTAGTTCTGTAAGTGGTAGTTTGTCTTTTGTTATTATTATATAAACCTTCCCAATCGGTGAAGAGCAACTTTTAAGATTTTTAATCTTGGAGGAAAATTATCAATTGGTAAAAATCGGTACTTGATAATCATGAGTAGCATCTAAAGACCATTGTTTAGAAGGATAATTTACTCTAGACTTGGTTCAGTTGACCTCTCAAGCTATTGTCTTAATATATTCGTTTTTTCTACGAATCTTTTTTTCTTCCTTTCCTCTGTTCCTGAACGAGACTTATTGACGATTAATGCAAGGGCCTCATTGGGGTACAGTTAATTACTGATGATATACTTATTTTCAGTACAGCGGGAGGCGAAGACGTGGGCCCGTTAGAGAGGGCCCCGAGGGTGGAAACTGTTATTAAGGCCAGGTGGCAGATAGGAAATAACTGTGATGCTGACTCGTTTATTTATCTTTTCAATTCGCCTTGTGTTGTACACCAGTTGTACATCAGGTGCCCTACGGATCACCTGTTTCTCGGTCAAGACTTCATAAGCGTCGAAACGAGTCTCCACGCATTTAAATAATCGTAAGGTGGACGTTAATCTTACGTCGTTTCCTGTACTGTCCCATGATGGTCGTTATGACCCGAGAACAGGTAACACCTGTCACAGGACCCACCTGTCTTCCTTTCTTTACGACGAGTCCTTATATTTCTGCGATGTTTTTTTTTCCCCCAATTTTCCCCGGGATTCATTTGTCTTCATTCCACCCCGTGGAAAAAGGATTAATCGGGAGGAGGTTTTCCCTGGAGATACTGACTTGGTTAGCACCTGTTTTCTAATGCCCTCAGGAAATCATTAGTTCAGGCGGGAGGGGGCGATTCCTGGTCTTTGCTGCAACACTCGAACAGGTCAGAAGGGAAAAAAAATGGATCCATTCACGAGGTGTTAATGGTATTTTTAGAGAGTGTTAACACCGTTATAATGTGGTCCTAAAAAAAAGGTTTCAGGATAGGGCATTTCACACATCATGGAACAATAGTTCTTCACCCAATAAAAACCTCGGCACCGAACGACCTGCCAAATTATTACAATAATCAAAATTTCTAAATGGATTTAAATTTTATTCAACAAGATAGTCAATAAGCCAAAATATCATTTTTGCAATACTTTTTTCTATGTGTCAATTTTTTCTATTTGCATGTGCAACTATATAGAATGTACCAACTAAGCCCCTAACAACTCCTAGTGATGAAAGACTATATAATTAGCCCTTAATTATTTTTAAAGAAGTGGCGAGTTTATGACAGAAACGCTGAAAGAACTTCAGTACCCATAAGTCATATAGTATAGAAAGATAGTAAACTGTAATCAATTAGAATATCCTAGTGATATATTTGTTTAAAAAAATATTAAATAAAGTTAAAGAATTGTTAATTGAAAAGGGATAGTGGTGGAGTGATATAACGTCGTCGGATCGTCGATACCTCGTTGTCCTGTAGTGGTCCGCTTAGCCTCGATGTATTGCTTCATTCCGGGACATATGCGAGCCTCCCGGGGCTCAATCGAATTTACGCTGACGGCCTCTTGTTGTGGCCGTATTCAGATCAAGATATGCTCTAGCAGAGGCCATTGTTTCGGATCTTGTCTCCCACCGGCTTCGTCTCTGTCTCAACTTAATTAACCATGGATTAAGTCGACGGTAGCAGCGCGACCGGGCGCCCCCTTTGTCTATAGGGACCGCCGTGGAGAATCGGAGATTGGAAAACAAACAAAGAGACCTTTTTTCGATTAATTTCGCTTTTTGACAAATGCTGTTTCATATGACCGGCTTAGGCGATTATCGAGTCGACTGAGTGTCGATGCCAATCGTTCAACTTTCGGTACGTGGTTTGATCCTGGAAGGTCAATTTTTCGCTCTTGTTTCTTTCAGACTTTCGCCAACTAAGTTCAGTTGTATGTTAAATTTAAATATAGAACAAAACAGTTTCACTTATTTAATCGAACTAATGATAAACGAAGTCTTCGGGTTTTCCCAAACTCTTAAGAGTTAATTAATTCGATGACTGACATATCAACTTTCAAATTTTCATTTACAAATAAGTTATTTCCAAAACTATGATTAACCATAATTGATATGGTATTAATGTATAATAAAAAATGTATAATTTTGACCATCCAGTTTTGTGTCTACAGTAGGAACATTGCGTCGTTTTCTTAGTTAAAACCAAATCTCTCAAAGAATAAACTAAACAAATGTGAAACAATGACCCTGCTTGACCGGATGGTGGTGTGGTGGAGGCTAAGGCGATTAAGTAGCCCTCAAGACAAACTTGCCTCAGTGCCACTGGAACCATGAGTACAACGCCACCTTGGAGGTGTTTTTAAGTCGTCCATCGCTCCATATTTTAATCCAATGAAAAGCCATAGCCACGGCTCACAGACTCATAAATGAACAACCATCTGGAAGGATGGGCCATGTCAGCGAACAATAGTAACCGAGGGAGGAGATACAGGCAGATGCCATATTAGGCGGGCACAATCGAGGCCACTACCCCCTGGCTATTCGGGATATATGAATATATATTCTCTATTGTAGTCTAGCTTCTTCCCATGAAAAAGGATACATCCAAAAATGAATCCTTGTGAGTCCAAAACCTGATGGAACGATACCCGAGGCAAGGGGCACGCGAAGAGATTCGTAGAAAAGCCATCCACAAGACCTATAAAAGAATTACTTGAGAGTAACCTCATCAGAAGTGGTTGTAATTGTACACGCACAGGATAGGGGTACAGAAGAAGAAACAGTGTGCAGGTATCGCCAGGAAGAAAAAGGGACTGCATATCACGTTTTGTGTTTCTGTGAGGGTGCAAGTACAGATTCTTGCAACTTGCAAGCAAGTTCTAAACTGTTCGGCCGATGGAATGGCTGTTGAGGTTGATGAACAGTCTAAAGCTGGCCAATGAGTTGTATAAATAGAGGAGCACAATAATGGAGTTGCAGAAGGCCATAGTGGCCGCCTCTTTTAATCATCTCCTAAATATGTTACAAATTGATTTTGCTTTTAATTTTCAAACTTTATTGACTGACTTGAAATCAGCTTCAAATAAAACACCGTGCAAACCAGTGCTAATCGGCATAAATAATTGCTTAATTGAATTTCCCTTTCCTAAAGACCAATGCAGCAAAATCTTCAAATAAAAAAAAAAGTTGCCCTATTTATATTCGTTTATAAAGCGTTTAATCAAAAAATATAAAACAATTTTAAAATAAAAGAAATTTTCGAAACGGCTAGGTAATTTAATATGATAATCCAGGATCATGGAGGCGCCTTATTTGAATCGAATTGTAAGAAATCCAATAGACGATTGGCGGGACCACCTGCCATTTCTTGCAGAACAGATCTTTTCTGTAATAGTATCTGTGCAGTCCCTGCGACTTAAGGTTTTTAAAGTCCACGGTTCGTTCAGCCTTGACACGAAGAATGGAAATTGTGAACGGATCGGCACTGGCAGTGAAAAACGGATCGATTAAGTTGAACGAACCTGCGAGGAGCCGGGCCCTGGATATCTACTTCTTAATTAAGGTGGAATCGCACCCTGCCCCCCAACAATTATTAGTGACTGCAGATAAGACAAGGATTTGTAATTGGTCGGCATTCTCGGCCGTGGCTACCGTCTTGAGCCACTTCCGCCAAAACAGGTTTTCGGGGGGCCGGAAAAATTTTACAACCGGGGTTATGCTTTCACGATTAACCTAATATCCAATAAAAGACCGGCATCCCCATCACCCATATTTCATAACAGGAACAATAAAAGCTTTGCAAAACGCTTGGAAAATATACAACAAATTAATACACAATCCGTCATGGGAAGTTCTTTTGAGGAAGAATAAATTATAATATCAAACTGTTTATTATTTTGTTTTACATATACATTTCGTTTCGTTACATTTCCATTCTATATTTCTTATGAACCAAGGTTGTACGCTATCAACAAAAAACAACCCCAAAAAAGAGAAATATCCAACCTAATTTAAAAAATACAACAATCAAACAATAAAAAGTACAATTATTTTGCGAATCAAATTAAAAATTGAGGACAGAATAAATGCATAGAAAAATCGAGTTATTTACAAAAATATTAACACAATGAATAAACCAAACAAGAAATTTGTTTTGTTGATCATTACACAGAGTAACTGTAAGGCAGAGAAAGAGACAGAGAGTGAGTTACACCGAGGGAATATGAGAGAGAGAGAGAGAGAGAGAGAGAGAGAGAGACTGATAGTGAAAGAGATGGAGAGAATGAACTTCCTTGTTTCGTGAGTAATAAAAATACTTCTTTTTTTTGTGATGCCCTGTTCTTTTTGGATGTGCTGAAAGGTGGCCGGCTCCCCGTATTTTATTGACGTCGTGGGCCGTCCCTGTCAGGATCTCCTGACGAGATGAGAGTGAGATAGGAGACGGCGCCTCCATAGTGCACCCATAAATTCGGCCAGGTAGACATCCGAGGACTAACGATGCTGCAACTCTACGTGATTTACGCCGATTACAGAAATCGCTTATCTCCGCCGGGAAAAAGGCACAGGGAAAAAACAACCTTTCCTCTGGGTTTTAATACGTCCTCAGACCATTTGGAAACCGACCGATGCGAGGCCGATACGGCGATTTTAGAAGAGACAAAAAGGGAAGCCAATGATATGTACTTTTCATAATACGGTTTATTTAACTAAATTTATGTTCCCAAAGCCACCGTAGGATGCTTTGGAGTTTTTTTCTTTTTTTCTTTTCCTGACTAGCTTTCCTTGTGGATCGTTCTTTTAGGTTTACATTCTAATTACACGAAGACGTTCGTGTGGGAGTCATCGTGTAGGACAGAATATGTATAAGTGCCAGGGGCTTGTTAAACAGCTCCTTGTAATGTGACAATAGGCGTGTCACTCTTCAGTTATCATGGAATTTACTCGGATATATTTTTCCTTTCATTAAACTAGCACTCATTAATTCATTTCTTGTTTTTTTCTCGACCTACCCACCAGTAAGGCACGGAAATAGGCTCGTAAATAACACTAGTTAGTTGGACGGAGGATAGGAAAAAGTGGGTCTTTTGAAAGTCAATGCAGGGAAGGACCCGTTCTTCCAACAGCCGGTACAAATGCTACATTACCAGTTGAAAAATAACATTTAAAATTTCTGAATAGTAAAATGCAATCAGCGTAGTACCTGTGATTACAACCAATTACAATTAAAATTGGAGAATTGAAACGAAAAGTCTACTACAAAAACATTCTGTTAATTTGGATCCAGTTAAGCCTGCATAATAAACCTTGGATATTAGTAAGTGTTTTTTCTTTTAGATATCTTTATAAAGTCATAATATTAATTAAAAAATAAAACAAAACTAAGCACTATATTTAGTTTATGTTGCAAACCAAAAATTAATTTGTTTTATCAGTTTTATTTAAGAACATGATGAAGATATCATAAAAAAGTATTATTACAATGAAAATAAATCGACTTTTATGTTAGCAAAAATATATATTTAAAATATCAATACTGTGTTTATAAGCTACGATACTTTTAACTTTTAAGATTCAAATTAAACTCACTAAAAATTAATGGAAGCATGTTTAACGTTTAGGGAGGATTTTTTTATTCCATAAATAAATTTTACACGGGCGACGCACAAATTGTTGCTGGGTATCTTGGGCCGTTGTCCACTTTCTGCATTAATGGCGATTTACGTTGAAAAAAAAGGTGATCGGTCCAAAAAAAGAAAAAAAGATCGTACGGACACTGGAAAAATTAGAGTAATCTTCCTCGCTATAAACTATGTCTGCTGCATAATTCAGTAGCCAGAGCTACAAGACTTATCTCCTGCCAAATTATAATTACCGGCTTCGTATAAATCACAACTTGGGTACGCCTACCATACAGGCCCGCGTCGGTAACTTTTTGTTGAAAATTTTTATACCAGGGTTTTTGAAACCCGCGTTACCCTTTCCGGAGCGCAGTCGTCACGTGTAGTTCTCTTAATCGGTCTCTGGAAATATGGAGGGAATTCGCCGTTTTAACGGTTCCAAAAATATAATAAAATAAATCCTTTTGGTCCATTAAGGATTCTATCTGTCTACCGGCTAATGGTGTCTTGTCGGGTTAGGGCAACTTCGAGACCCTACATCAAACTCTCGGATTTACGGCTCGGCAGTGTTTTATTAATTAAAAGGCGACTCTACGGAAAAAGCCCTCTGAATTCGGCCGTTGATAAATCACGGCGTCTAGGCGACCCGGATCGAGATTAGAGTGTAATTTGTCCGCTGAGCATTGCTCCCCCTGAGCCCGATCTATAGACTTACAGCATGGATCGGATCTTAGATGGGGAATTAAGATAAAGTTTGGCCGCTCGTAATTTATTTGCTCGGTGCGCTTTATCTGAAAATCTCCACGCCGTTTTATACTACCGTTTATAAAGCCCCGGGGCTTTAAAGCAGCAGGGTTTCTAAAAATCTGCTCACCTTGATGTGGGTCATCCGGTGGTAGTACAGATTCGAGCTGGCAGTGAACCTTTTTCCGCACACTTGGCACTGGTGGGGTTTTTCTCCAGAGTGGATCCGCCGGTGCGTATTCAGAGAACTGCTCGTGCTGAATCCCTTGTTGCACACAGAACAAACATGCGGTTTTTCTCCTGAAACACGTGCAATAATTTTAGTCAATAGATGCAACACAAATTTTTTGTATGCCGGTGATTATACGTGAAGTATATCGTTGTACTGGTATACCAATGTAGTCTGTAAATATTGCGATCAATATATTTAATTTGATTTACGTTAGTGTCATAGAATATGACGAACATTAGGAATCTGGTTATTAGATAAGCGGAAAAATATAGTAGCACGTATTAGTGCCAAGTAAATCAGTGTTGCCAATATATGAACAGCAAGAGCAGGAATAACAATCCACCCGCGCTTAACTCACAGGGATTTCTGCTAATGCATTACTACAATATTACCCGCTCATAAGGATTTTTTGACAGTGTAACCTCTTTTAAGATATACTATGGCACAAGCATTGATGGCAAGTATTTCTGCTTGATACAAAGAAGGAAGATTTCAAGATGTAAATTTTAGATTGGCGCCAACAAAATCAGTGTGGGTATTTAATACAAGGGAGGAAACATGGAATAAAAAACACTGCACCCGCCCTAAACTCATAGCTATGCTTTAGCAAATTTGCTAAATTTGGTGTTGTACTGAGGAACAACTTTAGACGGTTTTATTATGTAGTTCTGGTATTTGTTTGAGTTACTGGAGAGAAGGTATGAACACTTTCATTTTCAAAGTTTAGTTTGATGTAAGATCATGCATTTGTTTAAAGAATTGTCCTGACCTGTGTGCGTTCTCATGTGTCTCTTGAGGAGGGAGGGTCTGTCGAAAGCCTTGCCGCAGACCTCACAGGGCAGGAGTGTCCTTTCCGACCTAGGTGCCCTCGCTTTCGGTGAGACTTGTCTCCTCACGACGTGATCGACTTCCCCGCTGACGGAAGAGTCGCCGCTCACGGATTTCCTTTCGTCCGTGTCTCCCGGGGACGAGGAACCGGACGAGCTGATCAAAGCCCTCGATAAGAGGGACATTGACAAATCCAGAGGAGAATCTGTAACAGAAAAAATCAATCGTTTGATGTTTATGCAAATGGGACGAAGTGTGAAAGATTTTTCTGTAAACGCCTCCTCGCCAAGTGTTTTTCTTGTCGCGACAGTCCTCTCTGTTCCTTTTTTATGCGCCATCCTCCATAACTCTTCCTTCGGTTGTAAATAGGAGCCGTCTTGTTGATTTCGACCAGTTTGGGAGAGGGGTTGCCCTGGTGAATTCCAGTAGCGCGGCTCCGATTTACATATATGAATAAATATTCGATCGGATGATTTAATTATTCGATAAAGAAAGCCAGACTTCTATCTGCCCAGAGGAACCTGTCAAAGCCGCTTAGTACTTATAAATTTTTAAAACGGACAGAACCCGGTGTGAATTGGACGAACGGCATTTACGGGAAACGGCGACTTAAATGTGATTTCTAAAAAGCCATTTTAAGTCCTTATTCACAGCCATTATTATATTACAGCCCGACCAATTTAGGCGTTATTAAATTTTTCTCCATATAAAATCAATAATAAATAGCCAACTATAGAGAAAACGTAGTTAAAACATTAACGTCTTGCTTACTACCCAAGATGTACAGGCAAAATTAAGAATTATTACCTTTTTAACCGTAGTTACCACAAAACCGGGAAAAGAGAGAGAAAGTCCTTTATTAATATATGCTGGGAAATACGTCGCCTGTAAATCAGCGGCTATAAATCTGACACCGTGCTTTAGATGTACAACGTCGTTCGTCACTGGGAAAACAGAACTCGACAAAATTATAACTGGCTTCTTGCCAATCCGTGTATTACTCGGAACCAGTTTTTCTAGATACGCGTGGCTGGCCGAGGGTATTTACAATCTACGTTGTAAACGCGTTAAAGTACAAATTTTCATTGGAAGTCTCATAAACACACCCGTATGTATTAATGCGGTAGATCTGATCTACAAATGAAAAGTAACATTGACATATGACTCAAAAACGATCGTAAAGCTACCTTGCCCCACATTGTTAATTATGCTATAGAAACATGCTACAGCGAAACCATTTGGTATCGGTATGATTTGATACTATTTTATTCGGAAAGTGGCTTTTATCTTTTATTAATGAAGAGCGGTGTTTTACCGCTTTGGTAAACTGGCTTGATAAATATTAATTGTCGGTCTGCTACCAAAGTTTGCCGGCCAGCTATTGTCCTGTCCCCGGGTCATTTCGTCCCGCCATTGTGTACCCCTTGACAATAAAAAAATAAAAGGACGGGATAAAAAATAAAATAAGATAACGCATCAATAGGTGAGTCGGGGGCTACCGTCCCCATTGTCCACCGACCAAACCGTTCACCGCCTCCTTGATTGCTCTCTTAAACACTTTACCGTCATTGTTATCGATTGGAATTACATACACATACAAACAACTTAATTTCCATAATTTATTTAGATAAGGTTTATCGATTGTTTGCTGTTTGACATATCTTCTTACTGGAAACAGACTTTCTGGTAAGAAGTTACACATATATGTTAAACGTAGATACTATGCTTAATAGATGCATTAAAAAAACGATTCCGTCATAATCACTCTACCATCAGAATAAAACGATATGCATCATTATCTGAATAGTATAATTGTACAATTTTATGAATCATGAGTCCAATGAATAAAATACGAAAAAATGTAGGTAATATTTTTATCTGCTAATATAAAAATGAACTACACCATATAATCATTGGTTTTTATGTCAATGTTAACGATATAGGACCTTACGTTGACATAAAAATACACAAAATGTTATCCCCGAACATGTTATTTTGGTTTCCGCAATGGCCCTATGCCGTATCTTTACCTCTCTTGAGTTACCTTGTGTTTTAGCATGTTGTCCAAGGTCAATTGCATTTGGCATCCGGGCATGCTGTTTATGTTCACAGACATCCTTCCAGCCACTATCCAATCATTCGCAGCTATCTCACTGATCAATCCTTCCGAGTTATTGAAGGAGACATTCCTAAATACCTCTATACAACTTGCTGATGTAATTCAAGGTAGTGTTCTGGCTATCAGTCTGAAACCATCACACTTACCGATGGAGACGACTCAGTGATCTTATCAAGTAACATTCATTCAATCACTAGATACCTCTATTTTTCACCCTGTTGGAGCCTTGTGTGAAAAGAAGAGAATAAAATTCAACTCAAAAAAATCCACCAACATGATCTTCTTTCCGAAAAAAATCCCTCGATCCAGTTTATTTCATTAATATTCCCCTCCAAACTGCGGAAAGGTACGATACCTAGGATTGCACATCGACAAATTCTGGACGTGGAACACATGACTGAAACGCCATGAAGTTACGAACTATTTTTTTACTTATGGACAAAAGCTGAGCACTTACAAGAATAAGGACGTAATAATACGAGAGTGAAAAGGATATGGATATGGATCTATGGAAGTGTCGGGTTAACCCAAACTCTCCAATATCCCTCCCATCGAAACTGCCCAATACTTCAAACCCTCAGCAAAATCCTTGATGCCATTTTTTTGTCCAATGAAATAACCCACAAAAATTATATATTTCTTCCATGGAATTCGCTCTCATTACCGAAATTTCATAAGCCCCTCCCGACAACAAATCTTCAAATCCAAAACCTCCCATCGCGATGAATCCCCTCAAACCCTCATCGCCGACTGAATTGCTGATTGCTGCGAATCCTCCTTCTACTAACAGTGACAGTGATAGTCTACTATCATACTAGTCTCCATTAAATAGAGTAAATTTTTAGTCTCATTGGAATACTACCAAAGAGGAGTTTTCATTATATCATTGCCTAATTGAACGAAGTTAAAATGCACTGTAAATTATAAAAAAATAAATAAAAAATATGAAAATACAACCGAAATAGTAATATTTTTCATCAGAAGTATTTTTTAAGAAATAGGTTTTGAGCGTACCTAGACAACAGTGTACGAAGTAAATCTTTTTATGTAAGGTCTTGGTTGAAAAAAAAAATGAATGAAAAGTTAGTGTCACGAGCGGGATTCGAACCCACGACCTTCGCGGCTAATATGTCGCTGCTCTACCTAGTTTGGCTATCGTTGCTTCCATCCACTCGGGCATCAATTTCCCATCTCAACCTTTCGAATTTTACCACTTTTTGCCATTTTTCAAATGCCGTGTAGTCAGGATTCGATTCTCGGCGAGATATGAACTGGCCACGGAGAGCTTTTAGTGAAGTTATATTTCGTTTTAATTATTAAATCCATTATATTACGTGGTCTGATTGACCAAATAACTTCATTCACTTAATTAACCTTTTTATGTCGGACTCGGACAGTCGGGGAGGGGAGTTGGCGCCCGGGTGGATCGAGGTCAAGTGGTTAGAACAGCGACGTATTTAGCCGGAAGTCGTGGGTTCGAATCCCGCTCGTGACACTGACTTTTTCATTTCAGCCAATGCCTTATATAAAAAGATTAATTAAGTGAAAGAAGTGATTTGGTCAGTCAGACCACGAAATATAATTTACGTCACTGGCAGTATTACTTGGAGTGCGTTATTCAACTGTATAGAGAAAAGAAATAGAATATATGTAGGAGTATTTGAATTTAAATATATGAAATGTTTTTCTTGTACATGAATTCGGTTTTTCTAAATCCAACTATTGTCAAAACCAACTTGAATAACCCCTCCCTCGTACTGCATACCATAATTAATAACATTTATCTAAAACGACTTCCACTAATCTTCTTTTAGGGTTGTATATTATAAAATTTAACAATATAAAGCGTGACGTTATACGCAATAGCGTACAATAATTAGGCATAAGAAGTGGTGAAACGTGTCGGAAATTAATCGACAGGTCGCGACCCGAGCTATGGACGAATTGGAGATGGGTGATTTCTCAACATTCAGCCGTCACAGGAGGGGGTCCACGTAATAGTTTCCGGTGACGGAAATCACAGTCTAAGCGTTATATTGCGAAATTGTAAGTTTGAAAAGCTGGTATTGGTATTTTACTTTGGTTAACCGGTCGATTTAGGAATGTTTTCTAACCCAACCTACTTTTATTATCAGTTCTAAATTATCTCAGATTATAAATTAAATAAATTATGTTTTTAAAGCAAAGATGGATAGATGGGTAGACTGAACATCAGATTTTTATATCCTGCTGAAATGTCATAAATTAAAACAATAGAACAGATAAACGCTAAAACAACATGAAGCATGTATTTGAGAATATTCCATTCTGAATAGTGAATTCGATAAAGTTCTGTTGACTAAAATAAAGTACGTTAATCACTATTTCTGGACAATTAACTCAGTGTTGTTTTAAGTTTTGTATCAAATTTTAAAGCCAGAATTTGTTCTTTTGGTCAAAAATCCTACTAGTTGTAAGCGAAGCGTTTCTTTCTGATAGAAATGCAGATTTTGTAAAAATGTGTAAGTTGGTATTTTCACCAAACTGATTTTGGGATCTAGCCATACTGATATTCGTCAAGGGCAAGGTCGAAAGCCGACTGCCGGACAGTGACTGGTAGCCCCTTATCTGCATCCGCATCTACATATCTCCCGGTTGACAATAAAAGACACATTCCTGCCCCTGGAGGAACAAAGCACTGCTTGAGCACAAAGATGGCCGCGGCATCTCAAGCATCCCTGCGGGTCGGTTCTCTTAATTGAGATGTGAATTAATGAACGGACATGGGGCAGAAGATGTAAGAAAAAGGAGAAGAAAAAACCCGTGAGATATTCCCAACTATTTTTAACCAATTAGCAAATTGGATTGTTTATAAGCCAGGGAGAATCGAGCAAGGTCATACTTGGACTTGATTTAATTGAAGTAATTGATGCTGTTTTTATGCCAGTATGACCGGATCATATTACGTCTTATTCATAGGCGAAGGACACTTTTACAACAACAATAATAATAATAATACAATTGAGGAATTGATTATGTTTGACGGAATAATTGGGGATAATCATATGTAACAAGTTAACAAGAGAAGAAATTAAATTTCAGTTTGTCTTATATTGAAGAGGATATGCTTATACGATATGCTACACTAAAATTACTAAAGTAGTAATGTTTCGAGGTGAGTCAAAGGAAAATTGAGTTTACTATATTAAAGTTGGTAAGTTATACTTTTTTTCACAAATCCAAAATACAGTCCCTTGAAGAGAAATTTGTCGTTCAACAGATTCCTAAATCTAGTTTTTCTTCGAGTCAACTAGATTTAGCGTTGTGACAATTTCCAAGGTGATTATTAGAAAAAGGTGGATAACGGTTGAGCAGGGGCGAGTTTGAGATCATCACGATCTCATCATAAACCTGCCACGCGGTCTAGGATCGACGCAAAAAAAGATGAAATTTTGTGCATTAACCGGCAGGACACGCTGCCCCATTTGTGCGGGACATAGTTAGTGTTGGGTGGTCGGAGCCACACGCGCTCTTTTGTACGGCACCGATGCCAATGATGTGTACAGTAGAAATCTGACTGAAAATATGACCAGGACGGTGTGGATTAATTGATATACTTTTTTAATATCAGCGACCAAACGTTTTATTTTTTTAGTACTTGTCGGAAACGTACAGATTCGATGCGGGGGAGGTACCGGGCCAGAACGGGATGTCACCGTTTGGTTGATGGAACGTTGAAGTAGGTGATATGCCCGAGTGTGAAAATGTAAAAAGTGTCCCTTTTGGGGTATGATTAGGGGGGAGGCGACATGTCACGACTACGTGCCGTCTCCCATGGACACGTCCCAGGGCTGTACTGTTAGCGATCGCTTTTGACGGCCGTGTCACTAACCCGACGGCACCCTCTCTTCAATCACCATCCGCCACCACAAGGACAATTTTCACCACATAAGATCCACGCGATGAGGATCATGCTGAAAACCAAGTCTAAACATTTACATAAACATTTCTCATATTCTCAGGCTTCACCAAATTATATAATTTAAAATTAAACTAATTTACATTTAAATGCCTCTTAAAGGCCGGTTGTACCATCATGGTTTAAACTCAGTATTCAACATAAACATTGGCATGTTTCATTTTATCTTGAACCAAGTTCAAATGACCCAGGTTCGACTCTTCAAGTTACAGGTTTAACGATACCATTTCAAAAACTTTTCGAAACTTCCTCCCTGATTATCCGCGGCTGTAAGGCCAATTTTAACCCCCGCAAAATTTTTGACTAAATATTCATACATGTTTATCCTCCACCGAACGGTCTATTAATTGTTTACAAAGCAAAAAAGTTGATCATTTCATTTTTGGAAATTTATCCGTAATTTGATCGTCACACATCAATTTTGTCCTTCTGTTCTCTTTTTGGACTTTCAAATTTTTGAAGACAACACTTTACGTCGCTTTCACTTGTTATGTCAATAATTGAACCTGCTGCTGAAGCCCGACCTTTTCCATTATTGCTTAACCATTCATTTTTAATATAAAGGGCAGCATTCCTTCTATTGGTCGTAAATAGACATTAAGCGCCGAGGCGCACCAATTTGGTTTAAACTCAGTTTAGTATTCGAGTTCATCTTATAAAATTGTCCTTTTTCCATTTTATCTTGAACCGAGTTCAAATGAGGAACCTTGTTCAACTTTGAAAGGCCATCGAGTGTGGGTTAAACCTAGTTCAGACTTGACTGACCTTCTTTTCGTAATGCAACCTATGTTGTTAAAAATTGAACTTTTAATCCATCTTTGAAATCAAATTGAATCCATTTTTGTTACCACATTTTAATAAAAAAACCGTTTTTCTAATCAGCAACGTTTCAATTTCTGTTATTTCTTTACGGTCGAACCAGCATTTTCCCTCGCATATTTATTTATAAGCCTAAATTGGCGATATTAACAGGGCTCAAAGTTTAGTGGAAATTTTTCTCTCTTAAACTTGGTTCAAATTGTTCAGGTTTCAGTGAACCCAGTTTAAACCGCGATTTGAGCAAGGGCAAGCAATAGCGAGTACTTTAGTAATTTTTAATCATATGAAGTTCAATTAATCACTAAAGACATGCAACTAATAGTGTAGATATACAAACGTGGCGATAATTTGTGTAATAGGAAATGCAACTAGTCGTTTACTGACGGATGAATCCTATGAGTGACGAAGTGTCTGTCGTTAGACTTGACAAGTACTAAAGTACTAAATCAAGTTTGTAAGAGTGGCAAAACCAATCAGGATGCCTAGGGAGTTATGAATAAAGCCACAATTACAAGATAACTACTAAACTAATTAAGAAGTGAAATGGCAAAACAAATTGTACCATTGGAGGCAATCAAATCTACACGTGTTTTTTGTTTAAATAGAAAAAATGAAGTTTACAATGGCCCGAATTGATTTTGAGCTGATTATTGTGGAAAAACTACTTTAAAATTATTTACCTTCGAGTATTGTGTCCATGGTCCGTCGGTACAGAGAGTTCCTTAGGTAGTGGACAGCCGGCATGAAGAAAACCTCTTCAGGCCGTTCGGGCAGGAAGTAGACGACCAGCTCCGAGTTGGCAGGGATATTTTTCACAGCCTCGTAGATGGGCTCTCCTGTAAAAAAGCTGCGGAATTAGGAAGGTTTGGGTAAACAAGGGGCAAAGAAAGGGCCTATCACGGCTACGGGCAAGAATGTACCGTGAAATCACCCCGAGCTCGGGGCCCTGAATATTCAGCCGGCTCTTTCTTCTCGCAGCGCGTGTGGCCTCGTCCAACGTCGTCGGCTACTCTCTAAAATCTAGGGATACTCAATTCTTTTAAACTAAACCGAGGCTCTAGTTTAAAAAAAAGTGGAAAAGAACATTTCCACTAGGGAATTACAACTATTAACCTTGTAGGAGTTTATAAATTTTCTCCCCTTAAACTCTCTTTCTCAATATTTTTTTGTTTGTTTTATGTAGATTGTAGATATGTTTTATTGTATTGAACATACTCTCTCTATCTCTCTCTCTCTCTCTCTCTCTCTCTCTCTATCTATCTATCTATCTATCTATCTATCTATCTATCTATCTATCTATCTATCTATCTATCTATCTATATCTATCTATCTCTAATTTTATTAATTATATATATATTAATATATTAATATTATTATATATTATTAATATATTAATATAATATAGTATATATTAATCAATCAATCTAGCGTATTTAACTATTACATCTTTCAATCCGGATAATAAATACCGACCTTTCATCCAAGAAGACTATCGTTTTGTTCATTATACCTGAAGAAACAAGATACTTATCCTTATCTTACGTATTTATCTAAAAAATCATTAGTTTATGTCCAATAATTAGTTGGAAACATAGACGAGGCACCTATTATTTATCTATCACTCGGCATGTATTTATACTTATCTATTTATACAAAATGTAATTGTGCACATGAAAGAGGGCTTTATATACAAAATTCCTTTTGCTATCTAGCTGAGAAAATTATATTTTGCTTACTGTATAATATTAGAGATAATACGGAAGCCAAAATATAGAAACAAAAACCTAGAAATATACTTTTTGGCTAATACGATCCTTCAATCCATATATATATATTTCAATAAAATATCAAGCAAATAAAATATGTATTTGTTCAAATGAAAATAATTTTTTTATGTTAAGAAATGTCTAGCACGCAAGTCAAATCAAAATATATATGTCTATGATTTTTTTTTTAAATAGAGGGGTCGATCAAAAATTCCAGGGGTGACAGTGGCAATTGACCCCTGACCGCGGGTTATGAATGGCTAGAATCGGACGCGTTAAACACCCAGCTACCGTCGGTTAAGACATATTGTACGGTTACAGGGGCGGCAGCGTGGATCAAACGAACGTTTGGGCCTGGTCATAAATTCAAAGGTTAAGGGTTAAAAATGTAAACGAAACGACTCAACATCAAAATAACTAACTACTAATAACTATATAATTCCAGGATGCTTTACGATCTGCATAGCTGGCATTGATGATATAGCAATATGCGCATTCTTGTTTCAGAATTCAACCTAACCATCATCCAGTATTGATTTATTTCATTTGACAGAACAAGAATTTCTACAGATATAAATAGATAAATAGTAAAGTGCGCATCTTGTTCAAACCCCTAGAGGAATCTTGGACCGTTTCGGTTCTGATGTATGCACAAGACCTTGAGCTAGTTCACAAGGGTGGTAGTGTCTTTCAGTCACACGCTCTCTCACTCTCTCTCTCTCTCTCTCTCTCTCTCTCTCTCTCTCTCTCTCTCTCGTCGGTTAGGATTTAAATGAAAAGAGAAGTAGCGGCTGCCGTTGTTTATCCCTTAATTGCAATCTGTGATGGGAGTAGAAGCATGTGGATGTGGGCTGCCCGCATTACCAAGTCTAATCTAAAACTTGCCGGCCGACTAAATCATAACTCCCTTTCCTTCCACATGCCCGCCTTGCCGATACATTATTTATTAATACGTACTAACGGCCGGGGCGCATTGAAAACGTCGTATTCACCATTTATTCAAATTCGCCAGCAGCGAAACATGCGGAAACTGAGTTCGCGGGAGGGGGGCTTACAAAAACAGAAAAACATACCCGTGTTAGAATAGACAGCTAAAAATTAATAAATCGTTTCGTTGAATTATGCTGAAGTTTTTATTAAATATTTATTTTGAATAATGGTTTATTAGCACCTTATTTATTATAAAATACAGCACTAGATTCGACCAATTCGCTCGATTGGTGGCATTCTTTTCAAGGGTTTTGTTAAGCTATAACATATAATAAAACCATTTAAAAAATCTAAATATACATATTACATTTTAAAAAAATGCAATACTAAAAATTTTATACTTTAAAAATTATTTTGTTATTTTCTATAACTTTTTTAAACTGTTCAATACATAAAACTATTAAAAATTACTTATATCTTATAAAACAGGTTATGTTTGTCTAAATCTTTTTAAAAACTTTTATTTTTTCTGTATATCTATTGTATTTACATGTCGCTGTTAACTTGTATTTGTCTTTTTTTGTGTTTGTTTATTTTATTATATGTATTGGTAGAAAATGAACACCAAAAAACAAAAACATACAAGTTAACAGAAACATTTAATGTAAGTACAATAGATACAAAGAAAAAAACAGAAAAGTTTTTTTACAAAATTATGAAAAACATAACCTGTTATATAAGATATAAATAATTATATAACAGTTTTATGTATGTAAAGTTAAAAAATTAATAGAAAATAACGTTTGGCATCGTATAAATTCATTTTTTCGACCATCCTACATGTATTTGTAAAATTGAAACAGTGAAAATGATCTCAATGAAGATCGAAACCTTGGCACGATAAAGAAATCTTTTTCTAAAACCTAAAGACCGCATCATAAACAGTGTTTTTCTAAAACGTACGTCACACCAGACCGCATCTCACGATCTCCAAATAATAATAGAAAATAACGTAATAATGTTCAAACTATAAAATATACAGAATGGCAATTTAAAAAGAAGTGTAATATAATGTATATTTACATTTTCTACAAATGTGTTTTTTATTATATATTATAGCTTCAACGAAACGCTTGAAAAGGATGCCACCAATTGAGCGTCGAAACTAGTATTTTATTTTTTAATAAATAAGGTGCTAATAAACCATTATTCCAAATAAACACCAATTAATCATCACCAACAAATTAAAAATTGCTAGATCTTATATTAAGACTCCTATTATTTGACCAAAAATAGTTAAATTAGCCAAGCAATTTGACGAGGAAAAATTTATTTTTATTCACGACGATTAAACCGATGTTGGGAAACTTTGCAATAATCAATGGGTGAGGTGTATACCCTTGGAAAGCTATCACACGGCTGAATAATCGTACACATCAAGCGGAATGAAAACGATATCGGAAAGATAGTGCAAACTGTTATTGTTATTGCCCAACCTGACTGGTATCCATCGGGTGGTCCATTTGCATAAGCTTACCTTTAATTTTAGTTCCTATTATATTGACTTGGTCCGAGTACGTCGTCGAGGTTCTGAGGAAGCGGACCCAATTGCAGTGACGTACCCTCCGCCTGTCCACTTCCGTTATTTCGTCGTAGCAGCCGAACCTGTGCCGGATCTGCAACAGACAAATTGACAATTTAATATGGGCCGGCAACGGTCAACGTTCAAAATAAATTTAGGGCTCCCGGACGATTACGACAGGAGCTATATCTCTCTAATGGAACTGTAGATCAGCTTTCTTCGGTCCCGCCTTCGGCAAATTGCTACAGTTCTAGCACGAGACGAACAAGCCGTCCGTTAATGGGAACAGTCGCCGATTATTATTTATTCAAAAGTCACTCTTGTCATTACACATATAAGAAACTAGAGCTTTTCGAAAGATGAAATAATCTATTAGAAATTCCATGCATTTATCCATTAAAATGTTACACCATTAAATAAATTGTTTAAATAAATCAATGTTGTGTTGACGACCTCTGAC
>CM077102.1:32733888-32766644 GCA_039619505.1 Cimex hemipterus
CTCTCTCTCTCTCTCTCTCTCTCTCTTTCTCTCTCTCTCTCTCTCTCTCTCTCTCTCTCTCTGTATGTATGTATGTATCTCTATTTGTTTCTTTTATCACACTATCGTTCGACCGTTTTTATACTTATCGATATACATATTTTTTAAATCTTAATCATATATTTGTGTCTTTTTCTGTGTACACGTCAGGAATATATCGTTTTACATGGATGGATGGATGTGGATGGATGGAGATCCTTTTACACATCTTTTTACATGAATCTATCCATCAATGATTTATATTTACATATGTAATTGCTATTTTTATTATTGCGATGCAAAAACAATACTACATCGTTTACATATACATGGTATACGCATGTTAGCTAAAATAATAGTAATTTGTCAATTAATATCGGTGCTATAAACATCTTAGAGGATATCTTATTTTATTGATACCTGCCGTAAATTTGTTATATTATGAGCAAAAACTTTAAGCTTCGGGAATTGACAGATCTTTAATTTAATTCTGGAGTTATGCGTAATGCATTCTTTTAAAAACATGTGGCGTTTAGTGACCGGTAATCAATTATTATTCGGATATCGTGAGATGCGGTTTGATGTGAAGATCCTTTATCGTACCAACATTTCGATCTTTATTGAGATCATCTTCAGTGCTCAATAAAGATGGAAACGTTGGCACAATAAGAGAATGTTTTTCTAAAACGTCACACCAGATCGCATCTCACGATCTCCGAATAATCATTCTTTTAAAAATGGCTGCATTTTCTGTTTTGAGAAAGTAACTACTTGAAGAGCCATAGCTCAAATATTTCGTTGGATCCTTCAATTACACAATTATATTTTTATATACATCTCATTTTCTCCTCTTTTCAAAAAATTCCTTTGGAACTGAAACAATTTATCGGTCTTCAATTTTGGAAGTATATTAATCTCAGTGCGTCAGTAAAGAGAAAATTATTCACTCAACGCGCATAAGCATCTACCACCCGATGAAAGGGAAACGCTCGTGATTTGGACTTTTTCCTTTTACAGACGTACGGCGAAAAAGCAGGCCCGCCCTGCATCGCCAGTAGGCGTACTCGAATCATAACTCACAAAAAGTAGAGCCCAAATCCGCCCTCTCATTAACATATAAATGGTAATTTCGGATCGGTGCTCTACCGTGTGGGAAACCCACGCCCTGCTCTTCTACCTGGGCTACCTGTTAATTTATCTAACGAACCCGGGTCACGAGTGTTAAAATCGGTCTCAAACCGTAATTATTTCCTCCGGGGAAAAACAACATCGGCATAATTAATTCGTGATCGCCTAATGAATAACAATGCGGGTAAAATGAAGTATTTCCCGTTCATGGGCTTTTTGTGAGAGCCGACTTATGAAAGAATTACTTATGGTAATCGATAATCCGAACAAGTAATTAGCATATTTTTATACAGAAAAACTTCAATGAACTTGGTCTAAATCAGATTGAGAAAATCATGACCGTTTGATGTCACGATAGTGGGGACTACCTATGTATAATCTTCTAGTTTTCAATTTATATGACATTAAAAATATTGTTTTTCTTATTATAGACACTGTCTAATTTCACGATTGCGGTTATTTATTCGATTTTCAGATAAGGATTATCCGAATCCCTAGATTTTTGTTAAATCCTGTTGAAGATCAACGATTTACTGAACCGAAACAAAAGGTTTTTTTCTTCGCATAATTATAACAAGGAGTCTGCTTTAATATAAAAAGTTTTCTCAACTTAACCAACCAAATACAAATTATGTAACCAATTATTGATTTATGACCAAAGCAAACGCTTCTATGGGGGACCAAAGGATAAAGACGCGCTATGAAGAGGGCATAAACTCACTTCTTGGTCTTATTTGTTTGTTCTACACCGATTTCAAATAATGTTTACCTACTCTGAAAGGTTTACTGCAAGCTGATGCATGAACAGAACCATTTCATTAGCACAATCATCTATTGAATTTTATAGAACCGGTACGGGCCGTTTGCTTGTGAGGAATTTCTGAATTAACTTGACGACTGGAGAAGCGAGAGCCGAAGGAATTCATACCTACTGACGGAGTGCAAAAGGTACATTTGAGCATACTGACGGGCTTGTTAGCTACAGACAAGACGAGAGCAAAAGGTACTTTCGTGTGTAGTGGCGACATGAGATCAACTACCGAGAACAAAAGGTACGAAAATACTTACTAGCGACTCAGAGGAGATGCAAAGGCAAAAGCAGAAGATTTGTTCGAACGTACGGGCGACTTTAGAACAACTAACTAAAGTTAAAGGTACGTTAGTCGAGAAGGAGTGTAGAAGCGTGACTAGAAGGTACCTCCGTGTGTACTGGCGACTTGGGAGCAACCGAGTGAGCAAAAGGTACGTTCCTGCGTACTGGTGACTCTAGATCAACTGCAGAGATGAGAGCAGAAGGTGCTTTCGTGTGAACTAGCGACTTGAGAGTTAATGCCGAGAAATTTCGAACGGGAAAAAGAGAAAAGAGTTCTTGTATTTACAAAATTTTTACTCCCAAAGAATTTTTTACCGAAGACTTCCATCAAAAAGGAAGAGAAAATATGAAAAATTCAAATTATTAGTTTTGAAAAGAACATGTTTATATTGGCGTAACCAGTTACGAAATGCACTTCAAAAGTTCTTAATTTCAAAATTGTCACAAGTTGAGGATTGAAGTTTGTGCGTTGATGTAACTGCTTTACATTTGAAATTGGCGAAACGACGTTTAGGTAAGACTATGAGAGAAAGTGGCAGTTCCAATTACGGAATTACAAGGGTAGGAAATTGTGGATGGGATCTCCCGACGAGGGCCATTAAGTTGAGTTCATAGAAGACTCCGAAACCCATTGTGTACGAACGTCGGCAGATACAAAGTCAAAGGCGATTTTTGCCGTCTTCAACCCCAGGGTTCAATCAACCGTGCAGGGACGTTTCTCTTGTCCCCCATATGGAAGATAGCGCGCCGAGGATGCTGGGCGGATCCGACTAATGGACAATGCCGGTTATAGCACGCGGCATCCCAGTTATGCGATATTCCTCCCATTCGTTATTGATGTCCCGCTGCGGGCCTTACGAGACGGAGGACAAGTCCTTAACAGTGAAGCTACTGATCCCAGCGATCCAAGAAATGCGCGGCTCCGACCTTTTCCCGTATGAGCTGTTCGAAATGCATGTTAACGGGCATCGGGTCCGTCAAAAACAATTTTCTCCTGCCGATCCCGAGATGATGGGTTACTATCCTTCTCCTCCCCGCGATTTATTAACCATTACTGATAATTACTTGGGAGAAAGGTAAGGCCGGCCAGGCCACGCATACTAACAGATGCCCTCGGATGGCCCCTAGGCGTTTAGCTTCATTAATAAACTTCCCATACTCTTCAACACGTACTTTTGGAAATCTCAAAAGAGAAACTGCTCCAATAATTCTATCCCAATATTTCTCCTTGTCCATTTGTATACAAGTTTCGTGATACATAATACATATTTATACGGTTTAATTATATCAATTGTTGAACATTCTACTTACGCCGCATATACAGCTGTCCTATTCGACTATCTTGGTACGCTGACGGTACGCTGGAAATATTTTTAGGTAGGCGTACATTCCTTAGTCATAAACTATGTTTCGCAGTTATCCAAATATTTGCCAGACACAATGACAGAATTACAGGTACGTACTAATCCTTAGCTGAGGCTGTCCCCAATCACAGATGATCAGTATGTCTCTTATGAACGAAGGCAGTTCTGTGATTGAGCTAATCCTATTATTTCAAAAAATCCTTTCATTCTGTGACTGGCTTTATTTTTTTACCATTTTATTTTATAAGAGAAGAAAAAAGAGAAATTAGAATCAAATTTTATTTCCATTATTTTGTTCTTTTCATTATTATAAAATAAACAGCAGTGTAATTTTTTTAAATTTTAATTATTTCTAATTCTCGTGATTAAGTCTCGTCACAACAGTTTATGGTAGAACTATAATTTTAATTATTGGATTGATAAACTTACTCCATTATAACAATTTTTATACAGTAAAAAACCGTGAACTTGCTTGCCAATTGTCGAAAGCGGTAATTTAAATTGATTTGTCGTAGTACTTCTAACATTCCCAACTCCAGAACGAGGAAGTGAAAGAAGAAAAAGGTTAAACAAATCTAATCTTCCCCCAACATTTTTATTTATTTTTTATGATTAAAAAATAATTATTATTACTTAGCAAACTGCTTTTTATTTGATGCTTAGTAGAATCAACCATCTGGCTTTCTGATAAAGGAAGTTGAATAGCTCAAGTGGTAGAGCAGCGGCGTATTTGGCCGAAGGTCGTAGGTTCGAATCCCGCTCGTGGCACTCACTTTTACAAATTATTACTTATTTAAAATTTTAATATATATTATTTACTTGAGAGATAATTTATTTTTAGAAATATTCAAGGGGTATTTTATTAGAATATATAATCTATTTTGACAATGTATATTCGTGCGGATTAGGTAAATATATATTTTATCAGTTGAATTCCTGTCTTAACTAGGAATGTTGGGCAAACGATCCACATGATAAATCCACGTTGTTGGAATCTGTATTCTAATAATTGCACTTTGAAGTTATGTAAGCCAAAAAGAGAGGTAAAGTCAGTCGGGCTGACTAGGCTCATCCATCACGAGTTAATAAGCTCATTACCGGTAGAAGAAAAGTAGATATTATGTATCATTACACTAAATTCAATTAGAGTGCGAAGCCCGGGTTTTGTCTTGGTGACTGATAGGGGTCCGGGTTTGATAAACTGACGGCACCCTCGGCTAATTGTCCGGACAAATGGGACTGCATTAGTCCCACTTATGCTCCTATCCGACCTAAGTTAATTGACGGTCGATTCGACTTTGAAAAATCGGCCTGGGATCGTGGCTCGGGCGTATTGAGCCAAATCGCAAGAAGAGTATGGTTACAAATCGATCAAAAGTAAACAACTAAACGTGCCGACTGGATTCCTAACTGGAAAATCTACGGTCGTCATTGGATTGATTCGCTATTAAAGAAGCCTTGCAAACCCAACGAGTTTAAAAGAAAAATCAGCATATGCAGATAATGCTAATTTACACAAATGCAAACTATCTGCCATAAAGGGATATTATAAATTGTAAACTTACATAAAATGCGTTTAATATATTTATATGTATGAAGTGTATTGGGTTTAATATTTTTAAAACATATAAATACGTTAAAAATACACAAATGTAAATAAATATTAATTTAATAAATACTTCAATTGGTCAGACTTGCATTAAATAAAGTACATTTATTCTAACAATATTTTGCAAAATTATTTTGTTTAATTTGCATAAAAAAACGAATGTGAAGACAAAAGAATCCATTGTATGAATTCCTTTCCAAAGGTTTAAATCACGAGTCAAACTTCCTTCCTGTTCAAACACAATGAATTAATCTATAAAACTCTAGTTCTTACACGAAAACTTATCGTCAAATTGCCCAATCAAAAACCTTATGTTCCTCTAAATAGAAAAAAAACCATCCATTTATTTATTAAAAATAGGTAGTATACGATTTTGATTTCAATTGCAAAATGTACCTTCCAGCCGCTTCAATTTATTCTTAAGATCTAGGATGTAAGATGTGATATTCGGGGTGTGTAATACACTGGGCCATTTGAGAATTGTATATTCCCTCCTCTGTACTCACAGAACAACGGTGTTCTATTCATCAAGAAATTTGATGTAAACGCGATTTCAGTGGTTCCATTTTTTTCTAGGACATCCCAAAACATTATCACAATTCGTCAGTAGGTGTGTTGGTGCTTCCTCTGCTTCTTTGCAGCATGTGCCGTGTTGAGTTATAATCTTTCATTCCGCTTCTTCCTCATTCAGTGTACAGTGTCCTGTAAAGGATCCTATCAGGATTCGAAGTTTTTCCTACTTGGTTTGATGCATTATTTACTTTGTGTCCAACATACTCATTGATAGTGTGAATCTCTATGCCACAGAATTGCTCAGGATCTTTGAGATCCTCACTCCCGTTGTCCTTTGCGCCAATTTCTTGGGACCCATTTATTTTGCCTAATCTATTTAGTTACTCAATTCAGCACCAACTTTGAGCTAGTCATGTTGATGGCAGCTTGACTATCTGATGATTACAGCTACATTCTGGTTTTTGTACTCTATGCTCTGATGCTATGGTTAAAGGATGAATCAAAATTTACTGTTCGTGTCGTCTCTTGGGGGCCATGATTATCAGCTTTTCCTTCATTAATTTGGTACTATCTCTCGAGGTTATGCCGTACCTCTAATGGAGGCTTCTCTTGTTAATATTAAAAATAGTTTTATGTGTTGTCCTCATTAACATATGATGGAGATTATCCAGTATTTTCTCCATATCAGCTGCAGGACATGTTCACATCTTTTATCTGAACTAGTTACGCGTGTGAGGTCGAACCAAGATGATCGGAAGGACAGATAAAAGGAGGTTGTTTAAATATCGATTTTCGGTCCGCTTTGTTTCGCCATTGATGAGATGCGAAATGGATTAAATTGAACGTTATTCATTGACGAACGTTGTCTGTGGAGACAAATATCTTAATGTCACATTTGGCAAACGTAGTTTTGTGAAACAGTTCGCCAGACAAACCAGACGCCTCACAGAGCCTAACGATCGAAATTGGACGGATTAAGAGGATAGAAATGAATCAAATTACAGAAAGTATAACTTGCGGGAAAAGCGGAAACCCGACTGACTCGAAGCGAAAATAATCGGACTGGGTTGATCAGACATAAATAACAGTATACAGTGGTTTTATATCAACTGTATATTCATGTCTTTTGTATAGTAGATCTAGAATATAAATTTTGGTTCCAAATTGGCATGTGTGAATAAATATTTCTACACTGATGATTTAGTTTAATAAGTAAATATTTTATTTTCCAGAGCATCTAGCCTTGACGTTAATTTGTTTATTCAAGACACATGATTATGATCGCCCTTGGGTATCGCCATTTCTCACAATTAGTGAGGGAAAAAAGCCGATCCGACGACTTTTTATGAATGATGAACGAGAACAGTTGATGAGTTACGAAAATAAATAAACGCTGGAAGGAAAAGTGGAAGAATGTCAGTTTTGAAGCAAGGCGTATCCCGGTTGGGCAGACGTGACTTAGACTTTCAGATTAGGCGGTGGCCAGGCGGGTATCGAAGAAGCCGAGAGATAAACGGAATCGGTGAACTAGAAATCTACACTCACGCATTGTACACTCACGAATCGTGCACGTGTTCGGCTGTGGCGTATGGACGGGCCGCCGGAGGGGCCAATTTGTGGTCGGGGTTCGACCACTTTTGACCACTGTACACCAACAGCCGGGCGACGGCCCCCTCCGGCTAACAACTAATACGTGACCGGGCTCACTCGGCATAGCTCCCGACTCGACGGCCAACTCGTTTTTATGAAATAAAATCATACCATTAAACAACCGATGGTCAAGGGCCGACCAGTGATTTTCCATTTTTTCACGGGGGTTTCGTCATCGGCGGATGACTGCCACCCGCAACACGGCGAGTATGGCCAAACAACGGAAACCGGCCGACATAAACGGATGTCAACAGACCCTCAACTTCAATCTTTCTTTATGTTGAAATCATGGTAAACGAAAGTCTCGGTGCATTATTAGAACAATTTCCATTTGCATAGCACCAACTCATTTCGGACCATAAACGACTTTCCAAATTCATCAACTTAATTGGAATTTCACAATTAAAATATTGTTCAATCCATAAAAAATACGGCTAATGAAAAACAGGGTGCAATGAATGAAGATTTCCGATAGTCTAGCTCTAATTTCACATGAACCACTGACAAAGACACTTGACACTTGACATCTCATCATTGCAATGAACTCAACTAAATATTTTGTAATATTAATTTTACAGACGATTACCATTACCAAATTGTATTACACTAATTCAATTATTTTCTCCTGCGTAATGATCGACCTATTTCATGGTAAAGATGAAAGGATGGGTTAATAGAATTTCATATCCAAGGTCTCTTACTTACACGGCTGTAGGACTTTAATTATTAATTGAATTGAAAATAATTTGCGAGAAGATACTATTTAACCCTGTCTAAAGAAGCACTGAAAGATATGGAGAAAGCTAGCTACCTTTTTTCTTTTCGTTTATTTTGATTTGATAATGAAGTACCATTGTGTACAATGTGGAAGTTTAGGATCCAATAAATAGCTGAAGAAATCACAGGACCTCTGTGTGACTGTACTTCTTTTCCTGGCCTGTGACGCGTATTTTCAAACTGCCAATATTTGGACATCCCTACATAACCAATCTATACAAAGGTCACATTCCCTTCCCCAAAATGCACGATATTGCTAGGAGCAGGGTTGACCCCCTTCTCGCTAATAACTTACACTTACTCCCCAGACGTCACACACACACCAGAGTTTCCAATACGGAACAGAGTTAAAATAACTTCTCCCTTTCACGCTAATAAATTAAATTCCTTTCCACTAAAACCATGCCACTCACTAAGCAAAGGTCCGACGAAATACCAACAAAAAGCCTAAAATGTAAAGCCTTCTGCAGTAGAAAATGTACTTGACTGTTACTTTATACTTACCATTTATTAAACACAAACATATAAAAAAATGGCAATAAATCTTTAAACTCAAAAAAGTGGACTGCAGATCCATTGTGTTTTATATTTGTACATGATGTTTTTTATTTTCAAGAATTGACATATACATTCTTATAAGTGAATATATTAGAACTACAGTTGCGGAAATCTTCATGAAAAAAAATGAATAGTTCAATTTTCAGCTGACCTATTACGTAGTTTCAATCTAGGAAGAAGACAACATTCCAACTGATTTTTTGCCCCGGTTGAAACTATGTTAATAAGGAAACGAGATGTGGATTCGGGGTCTAGATGTCATCAAAGCAAATTCTGGAAATCCTCAAATGACCTAGAAAGGGGTGGGAATTAGCTTGAAGGATCGTGCAGTTGATTGCTCAGAAGGCGAATTTTTCGGACGTTAATCGCCTTCTAGGTACCATCCCGGCTATTTCCTCTTCAAATTACTTTTCCCATATAGCCGAATGTAAACAACACCGGACGTCGCCCATTACCGCTTTTTCCATATTATTTTTTTACGCTTGTAAATATCCCACTCCTATAAATATGTTAATGTAAAAAGACGATTATGGTTTATTACGGTTTAGTGTTATGGATATGAGAGGTCTAGTTAATTTCCGTAGAGATACGCCGGAGGGTAAAGGGACTGTATAAGATATGAGGAAAGGTATACATATTAACTACCGGGGTTACACAGCCAGTAGCCGACTGAGTCGTCCTCCGATGAGAATAATGAATATCCGATCAGAGCAAAAAAGAAACAAAATTGTTGCTACACGTCTTATTTTAATTTACCCGTTTTTGACTCTATCAGAAACATGGAGTTAGGGTCTGAACGTACGAGTTCCAGACTTACTTTTTTACTTGATATGAATTAATATATTTATTTATTAGGTTTAATGGGGTTACTATTTTAGGTTTTTTTTTGCTTTGTGTTCGACTACGGTCTGGAGAAGAACGGCGTAACGAAGGTTCGTGATTTGTTCTCCTCCGACTTCTTTATACATCCGATTGTGACCAATGGGACCTTCGATGGTCCGAGGGCGCGATGGAGAAGAACTGCATCACTCCACGTCGGGATGAAAAACGGGACAGGGTTTCTTGCCCGGTCAAAAACCGTTTAAAGAGAAGCGCGATGACAAATTGGGCATTTGATAAAGAAACGCATGAAATGCCCGCCTTTGGTCATTTTGGGCGCTAGGCGGAACTAAATTTAAAGCATGGTCGAGTAAGTACGCTTTCACGCCGGGTTGACCACAACTTGTTGATGCACCTGATACCTTAACCAGCACTAATTACACCCGTTTAACTTTGACGCTTCGCATGGATTGGAGCATGGTGGACTCCAGTCGCAAAAAGTACCAGCGAGGATAGAAGAAGAATAACCATGCCACTTGGATATCCTTTTTCTCCGAAAAACCGCCAGAGCGTTAATGGTGGCAAAGGGACAATTTTAGACGCACGCCCCGATCACTAACCAAAATAACTTTTTTTTCTACTTAACTGTAAACCTGTAAACAAATTAATTAGCCACGGAGGAACGACTAATCCTTACAGACATAAAAACCTTATCGGGAATTTCAAGACCAAGACCCTTAATCTTAAATAAATTATTACAATTCGTACAACATAAACAACATTTAATGTAAAAAGAAACGAAACTTAAGGACAACAAATTTTTCTTTAAATCATATTTATTGAAACATACGTAAATTATTGACGCATTTTCAGTTATACTCACTGCATATATTACCAATAATGGTGTTGTTCAATTTTTTATTATTACGTCAATTTTATCATCAACATGACGAAGTTAACAAGCACTATAAATGAAAATCCAAAATTCCACTTTGCTGTTTACACTTGTATCAGACATGGTTTTCACTATGTAATTATTTTATCTTTACCAACCAGTTTAATAGTGTTTGATCAATCTTTCAGCCAACATGAGATAGTAATAGTAATAATAATATGGAACAAACAGCTGAGGTCATCACCAGCCCTTTGCGTGTTTTAGTTCCTTTTCTGGTCTTTGACGCGTATTTTTTAACCTTTATCCATTTGAACAATCCATCTTTTATTGGCCCTCAGGTTTTATATGTAAACTAAGTCGATATCGTCAAATTTAGCATTCCATTTGTACCTCGGTTGTCAACAGAACGTATATAAAACATGCAACACATATATTTCACCATAAATAGTCTGGTCACATTCACTCCCCCAGAGTACTCGACATTTCTCGGAGCAGGTTGAACCACTTCATTCACGCTAATAACTAATTTTACTCTTCAGAGGTCACACACCTACCCCAGAGTATTCGATATTCTTCGGGCAGAGATTAAACATCTCCTTACTTTCAAGCTAATAAATTACATTCATTCATTCATATAACTAACATAAACACAAGACCCGATATAAATATGGAAATCTGGTCAAACTCAGTCCCCCAGAGTTTTCGGTATTCTTCGGGGCGGGGTTGAACCACTTCATTCTCGCCAATAACTTACTTTTACTCTTCAGACTTCACACACTTACCCCAGTGTAGTCAATATTCCTCGTGGGTGGGACTAAACTACCCCTAACTTTCATGCAAATAAATTAAATTGATTCCGATAAATTAACACAAGGACAATACCCGATACATTTTTTTTAAGATAATTATTTTGTTTATTGCAATCTGTACATAATATACATTTAAACAAATAGTTAGTTACAAACAAATCTGACAGACCTGTCAGACCAGGAGGCAGTAGGGAGAGAAACCAACTTTTATTTAATGGGGGGGGGGAGTTAAAGCCAATTCGGTGGGCTTGATAGAAGGTCACGAGGCTATCGTCGTGTTAGTGGAGGATTGTAAGGGTGAGATGTTGAGGAAAGAGTTAGGGCTAGTGAGTTAGGGTGGGGGGAGAGTTTAGAGTGAAAAGTGAAGAAGCGTTGTAGGATAAGAAGAGAAAAGGGATTTTAAGATCTTTATGGATCATTTGATTTGTGACAGCAGGGAGCATTGAGGATGCGGGGGAGAACTTTAGATTGAAAGACTCAATGCGTTGGATATTGGATGATTTGGTCGAGCCCCAACGCCTCCATAGGTCCAAATAGGTCTGATGAGTGCCTTGTAAGCGGTTGGTTTGTTATGTATGTTTAGTTTTGATTATTGGTCCAAAAGATGTCTGAGTAGTCCATATCTTTTGCTAAGTTCATGCTGTTTTAATCGTGTAGGTGGGTTCAAGTAAAGCCCAAGGTTAGGACTAAGGTTATTAAAGGACTTAGTTCGATGGTGGTATACATACCGATGCAAACATAGAATAATTTAACACTTTTCTGGTCTTTCGCTGGAATTACAGCTTTCAGCCATTTGAACCTATCGATCTATTACTGTCGGCTTTTATATGAAAACTAGGATAACCGAAAATGTTAGCATTTTTGTTCCTCATATTATAATAAAATAAAGCATACAATACATGTATATAGGATAAATCATCACAAGCATAGAAGTATAGTCAAATTCACAGAGTATTCGTTATTCCTCAGGTGGAGTTAAACAACCCCAATATGAAATAACAAAATGCCAAATAGAGTATAAAGTAGTAAGACTTATATGATCAGAGATGACAGAGCAAAAATGAAATGAAACGAATCTGCAAAACTTTAAATTAAAATTGCCTGTTATGTATTTAAAAGGTTTAAATGAAATAGGCGAGACCACATTTATTGAATTCTTTATAAATTCTTAATAATCAAAATTTGAAAAAGAATTTTGTAGAAATCGAATCGGCTTTTGGATCTATAAAATAATTCCGGTTGGTTGGTCTGGAACGGTGGGAAAAATTCGATTTATTTTTTGATATTTCTGTATAAAAACAAATGAAAGTTACAAAAAATCTGCTTGCTTACCTTCCTGCCAATTAAAATATAAATAGGATAACATTTTGAATATTATTGTAACAACCGCAAATCAGCGATATGTATGTATGTTGTTTAAGTGTATTTCTTCTATAAGAAATAATTTTTTTAAAGGTAGATTTAAAAACCTTTCAAAAAGGAAATTTCAAGAGGGATGATTTAATAAGGTCCGTTTAAGTCGATAACTCAAATATGCTACCTTTTAGAAAGCCGCTTATTGCTGGAAGCCCCCCAATTACATTTCTGGAATCGGACACACTCCAAAAGGTCGTGACTAGCCTTAAGTTCTAAAAAAAGGAAGAAAAAGCCCTGTGTGATTTTCCTAATGCCCCCTTAATGCCTTGCGGGGCACGCGCGGCCTGTGATTTGGGCCCGGAGCGGTCCGATGGACAGGGGAAGTAAAAGGCGATAGGATGCCACGATCTGCTTTGATTCATATTGGTCCGTGTCGGCCGATGTGTCGAAACGGTCACGGAAGGCATGGACCAGGACCGTGATTCACTTGGACACGACAGCCTGATGTCTCACTCTTTGTCCCGCTCCAACGGGGGAAAATCTCGGACAATAAAAGCCATTTTCACGAAGTGTGGACTAGCTTCACGTCCACACGACGACGAAGCCAGTGATTGAAAAGTCCCAGGGATGGAGAGACGAATCAGAAGGGAAGATTGGCCTTCCTAAAAATTTTGATTTTACGGAGGTTTATAAAAATGCCGATTATCCAGGAAGGCCTTTTGTCTGAATTATGTGACGACCTTCCTATGGATTATAACATGGCATTAAAAAAATTGTCGATACTACCGGTCATTAGTTTTTCATGTCGAGAGCCCATCCAAATGCATATATAACTACTATAAACATAATATAAACCGAATAAATAAAACTCATCGAATCTCGCATAAACATTGTGAGATTTCTTGTGATATCTGGATGTGTCAAATCAACAATGTTTAATCATTTCCGATAATGGTGAGTTCTTATGTTACATAAGTTCCTTTTTTATTAACATTTTTAACTCAAACCCTGAAGATGGCAAAAGGAGAAGCGTGCCTGAAAGACCAAAACGGTGCGGATAGACATAGAGGATGATCTGGTCAGATAGTACTTTTCTAAACTGCGGAAAAACTTAATAAACTAAAAAAAAACACTTAAAATACGAAATGTAAGCGTTAGACTAATTGTAAGTATATTATAAAACTACGTTCATTTACAGAAAATTGACGAAGAAAAGTTGTCATTAAACTTCACCATAAAACATGGTTAAAATGTTTATAACCAAGGATCAATAACTGATCGAATAGCGTATTGATGACCGATCATCCACAGTTTAATATGGTGATGATTAAGTCATTCATAAAGAAAACGTAGTTTTTGAAAAGATACCATGATATAAAAGATCTCGCATTAAGATCTTGTTGGCCGTACGCCCTTCTCCATCTTCCTTATTACACTGAAAGGCAATTGTTGGATGGTAAGGGACAGACGGCCACCGAACGTGTTATTCGTGACTTGAGAATTGAGCAAGTGCTTGTTTTAAGAGGCGGTTTCACGAAACCGCATCTCAAACATTCACCCCGAACGTCTTCTGACGGCTGTTTCGTTCCAATGAGCATACGTCCGTCCGCTCTTATTATGCGATTCTCCGCTTGGAAATGCGAGCCGGCCTGCGGTTGACCAGCGATCGCACACCGCGGTTTACAAGAGTTTAAGAGTTATAACGGTGGCACGTTGTCCGCCTACCTTTAAAAGAGCCTATGTGAAATATTTATAACCGTCTCTAACCATCTGAGAAATCGGCATATGAAACTTCAGCTGTGCTTTGTTTTTACATTCTGGGCTGGACACAGTAAAAATGTTCACAGTTGATGAAAAATCTGCGATATTTCTACAAATAAACGTAAACGATGACTTGTTGAAAATTCAAAATAGAAACAATAGTAGAGTTTTCACATTAAAATAAGCTTTATAAACCAATTGGTCAAATCGTTAAGATGCCTTAGTGGTTCTGGTTTGAATAGCGAAATTGCCCTCCGAAACATAAAAATTTAGTGTCACATGGTCAGACTCTCGTCCACGACACCCAACAGGTTAGTCGGACGTTAACTCCATTCTGGATGACAGGAATTACTTTACATTTTTCCTGTTTTATCCATGGTAGGTTTGTGTTAAAAGTTTTATTGTGCAATATAAAAGGCACATTCAAACCTACCACTAATTTGAACAGTAAAATTCTGACAAGAGTAGGCGGATCATCACTCCGCAAGTTCGATAAAATATACCAGAAAGATGAAATATGGTGATGTTTACATGTCGGTTGGAGTTTTAAATTTCGTGCTTGGTAGTTTCTTTCCTTGGCTTTTTCCAATTACCACATACTATTTTCACATGTAAAAAATAAAATTATCCCGGTAATCCCTAAATATTTCCTTCATCGGAAATTAGTTGTTTAGAGATATTTTTAATCTAATTTATAAATATTTATTTGTATCCTATACATGAATTGTCTACATTATAAATTGTTCTTAACGGTATAAAACCCCATGCTCTACGGCCAGTACTGTAGGACACGTGTTACGAGAATCCAATATTGGCAATCAGTTCGTTGTCGGATTCATACGTCTCGGGGCCATTGTGTGGAAAGTTATGCAGAAGACTTGAGCTGAAGGGTTGAAAAATTGCTGTAAAAATGGACGAAGCCGGAACAATTCTTGGACTGTTCGTTGTTCATTGAATAATTAGGTTGGAGACAGTAGGAATTTGGAGGAATCCTTTGATTACTTTGGAATGCTCGGATTTAACGAATGAGAGCTGGTAGTACCCCACAGTTCCACAACAAATAGGTCCAAGTAAAGTTTTATATAAAGTTAATGCTTCATTGCAATTCCTGATTTTCCTCGTCCTCCTAATCCTAGTTGTGTGCAGCCCTTCAAAGTGCTTCTGGAAATTGCCGGTGGTTTGGGTAGAATTTGAGTTGGGAGATAAAATTGCATTATCATTCGCGTTGGCTGTAAAGATGGCGTTGGGTTGTATCATAGTGAGTATGTAAAAGAAATGTATACCGATTTGATTTTATAAATATAAGTTTTATATTTGTTAATATGTCATTCTAAACAACCCCTTTAATAAATTTAGCGTGTGGATTCAATATTTCATCAGATTTACGGGCTTTACTTAACAAGTTTTTAGTGTTGGTTTGTTTTCATGAGGATGATGTGTTCATCATTATCACCTATGCATGTTCAACATTACGCACATCTTTGGATATTTCTTATACTGAAGACATAAATGTGAAAAGCACAGCTTGTAGGAATAAGAGAGGCGAAAAATGTCTCACCTATTTACGAATTAGGTTCTTTCGTATCTAGGCGATGTTTTGAAAGCACGATTATTTGACTTGTGACGGGAAGAGACTGGTGTCGAGGACGTTTACAAATTTCCGCCGAGGACGGTCCTATTAGTAAACGACGAATTCCCACCAACTTGGATTCCAACCGTGCCAGGTTCCAGGTTTGGAAGAAGCCCTTTGCGCTTTATTCTTCTCTTTTGTTTCACGGCTTCCCGCCACCGGTCTTTGTCGTCGGCATTACTATTTAAGCGTTCTCACCCGGCTTGGAGAAGCCGCGGAATTTCGGTACGGGCCTTTTCATCCGCAGTGGATCCTAAAACGTCCACAACAATTTAATCAAGTCTCAGAAATAATTTTAGCCTCCCGAATGCGGTAGCAACTCGTGACAGTTTAAAGCACGGATAAAACATTATGGATGTGGCCTTGAAAACCCGCAAGTTCATTACACCCGATAAAAGCAAAGTTCATAAAATACCGAATTTTCTTATTTGCATCTCAATAAGTTCGAATTACATAAAACTCGCATACAGACGGACGAAGCCTTGTCATTAATTTAAATAGAGTTAATTATTGTGTCTTCCTTCATACCGAACACCTAAACCAGCAAAGAGACCAAATTATAAATTGTGAGATATTCGTTGACCTTTCCGAAGTGATGAACCTAGATTTTGGTCGTCCGATCATCATAGTCCACCTATTCTGATTGTTTTTGTCTCCAAGATGGACTTTGGATTTCCGGTGGACTTTAATCGTCTGCCCAACCGTTTGACACAACTGTATTTGTCCAAAATTCTCCAAAGCGATATTTATTTACGAGTAGAGTTGTCAAGAAATGACGTTAATTCATCTAGCATCGAGATAGTCGAGAGGTTTTTTATGCCTGGTATGTTTCAGCATTTGTCCATCTTCAGTATTTTTATTGTGTTAAAAGATGAAAAGGACTGTCAAAATGATACACAAACAACTGAACTTGTCTCAATGAGGACGCGGCCAAACTACAAGAGCAGATGACTCCAGTAGATCTTTAGAAGAAAAGGTTCTAACATATATCGGGTAATTCATGAATAATTCCTCTTTTAATTAGCGATTCAAGGAAACATTTTGAAAAAGGCGCATGGTATTTCCTTTCTTGTACATCTGCCGTAAAGCATCCTTCTTGATTCGGGAAATTTGATAATATTGTACAATAAGGGAAACGTGTTTTACATGACGTCAACATACATACTCTAAAGTAATGAAAGTTTGAAAAATTACAATTTTTGTGTAACAATTATTAAACAATTAGTGTCAATTGCATCTTCCGGTTCGCAAGACGAAGTTTTGATTTTTGATTAGAGTGAGCCGTTTTAAGTAAATTTACATTTGAAGCGGTGTCAGTGGAATCGCCTTACCTTTCCATTACCCTAAGCGTCCCAAAAAAATTTTTATCCTCCCGGTATAAAGTCATCAAAGAGGGTTGTCAGTCCCGTCAGATTATCATACATTAATAATTGATCGCAGAGGTTAGGGTTACATAAAACCTGAAGCGGTGTTACCCGGTCAGACGACATTCCTCGTTTTTCGGACGATCGAGATTGGCTCCCGGGTCCGAGTTGATAAAGCACGTACACTTACCGGCCAAAAATATCCCTTCTCAGCTTCTTATTAATAATAGGCTATAAATCAAGGGATTCGCACCGAAATGCCACTTTTTCTCCGACGGCTACAAACCATAGGAAGCTTTCTATCTAAGGCTTTTATCGAATGGTGCACAGATTCCAGTGTTTAGCAACACCCGTCCACACATAATTGAGAGATGGAGCAACGTTTCATCACCGAACCTGTATATAATCGATAGTTCCTTTTAACCATCTTTGGAATTAGACTGCGCTGAAAAAACTACTTCGAAAAAATGAATCTGAGAGTCAAGAGCTGTTTGGTAGCGTAATGAAATCAAGGCTAAATTCACAGTAACACAACATTTTTTTAAATAGATTTATATCCTACACATGAACTACATGCAAACTTTAGAAATAGCTAATATAAAATAAACGTGTAGCTCGATCTGACCACCCTGGTTCGCTTATTCTTTAGTGACTTTATTCAATCACATTTCATAAAACAAATCAAAAAAATGATAAATTATGTGTCAGGAACACCATCCAGCAGGCGAGTGGTCATGACAATTCTGGCTCTCTATTTTCTTACCTCTTACCTTCATTCCTTTTTCGTCTGTTTAAACGAATTTAGGCATTTCACCATATTCAGTTTATGTGTGATATTTATTAGTTGTATTCATTTTTTGTTAATTGTTTTAAAAACTTCCACTCTCAAACACAATATTTCACAATAAATTACACAGTCTGTAATTTTTTTACGACAGACAAAATAGAGGATAATCGTATCGAAACCATCCTTATTTGCATATTTGCAAGAAGAACAGAATGTTTGAAACGCCAATTGTGGCGAAGTGGGCCAGCTCATTAGGACTTGGTTAACGACCGAAGCTGGAAGTCAGAGGGCTATTAAAGAAAACCCTAAAGCCAAAAAAACAATTTATACAAATAAATTCACCATAAATGGCTATGTAGGAAATACAATAATAAGTTAAGATTGGTTAACCGATTTTTATCAAACCAACATTTATCGTTGTTATCATCGGGCAGGCAAGGTTTAAAAGGGTGGTTAAGGGAATTTCGGTAACGGGCACGATCCGGTATCGGGACCCTGTTGAAAACTGGTGAAGCCTGGTAAATAATGAACCCGGAGGACCACCGTACAGGGGCCTTTTTCCCATGCTCGGCCTGCTCCTAACACATAAATTTGCCTTATCTACAAGTTTCGGCTTTTAGACGATCCAGCAGCCGGTGAATGCGGGTCGTGAGACGTTAACGCGTACTGATAGATGCCCTTTAAAAACAAAACCCGATCAAAAAGGCCAGATTTTTTAAAACGATTATTCTATAGTAAGCATGAAAAACTTAAAGTTAGCCTGTGAGCAAATAGTATCGTACTAATTAATAATTAATAATTCAATTTTTTTCTCTCTTAATTTTACTACCTCCGAAACACCCATTCAGGACTTTTATATAAATTTACCGCTTGTTAACAGGTTAAACTGACCAAAACTAATTAAATGAGAAATGATCTAATCAGTTGTGACGCAACCCCCCTCTATGCCAAGAAAATCACTGCATCAGTCTGTATGCATAGTTAGTTAATGGCTTTTTAGCATAAAACAGTTTTCGGTATTGATTTGATTCAAAATGGATTTTAAAATTTATGTAGAACGTTCGATTTTTATGCGATATTGTAGTTGTACAAGCCATAGGATTTCGAATTTTAGACTAATCGAAATGTGGAGTTGGCGTTAGAAGAGGTAAAATTAAATTTGCTTGAAATGCACGAAAATAACAAAGTTCTAATAAATTTAATAAAATCTAAAGGGAAAAAAGTGGCCATGTGTTACTTATCACGTTTACCCAACTTCACAGCAATCTCTCTTACATCGCTTATTAGTATTGGTCGGTTATGCTTGGGAGAATCGTTTTTCCATTATACCTCGGCGAAGTTCAAGAAGTTGAATCTCCTCTCGGTTAACAAGTTTGTTGAAAAGGAGGACATTGATGAAGTGTGCCGTCCATTGATTGATGCCGCACTACATCACCGTCCTCGCGCTTGAGGTGTTTCCACGCCAAAATATTTCCACGGCTGGGCTTTCCTTGGATTTATGGATTGTTTGTGCCGGTCCGTGAAGTGATTAGCGAAATACGTGGCCCGCCAGTTCGCACTTGCCTCTTCATCCGTCAAGTAAACACTCGTTATGCTACTAATAACTCAGACCTTTGTATACATACAAAACAGCTAACCAAAATGGAAGAAAAGACTTTATTCGACATTAAAATCACTTATAGTTGAGCTACTTTGCTTTTATTATGCTGTCAAATGGAGTTATGTTGTTTAATCTCTACTTTGTCACCAATTAAATGAACTCCGAATAAAAATTACTTTTTAAAAAGAATTTTATTATGAGAGCTACAACTGTTCAGACGGGGCTTCCCAAAATGGGGGAGAATCGCTATACCGTCTGAAAAGGTTAGAGTGGCGGTCTGAGGATGGAATAGGACAATATCGAAAGGGGGTATGGTTAAAAGTTCCACCACAAAAGGACAACGAACCTCGAAAAAAATGGGATGGGACGGTGTCAAATGTGTCAAATGTGTACACCATATACGGGGCGGCGGTCAGAGCACCACCCTCAGGTGCACCAGCAATGATAACTCAATGGCAAGGAAGTACTGATCAGTAAAGTAGCTGTAGTACTTGGCGGTAGCCGAGTGGTTAAGGCGTCAGACTCTCGGCTAGTAGACCTCGTGGTCGTGGGTTCGATCCCCACCGTCGCCTCTGAAATTTTTCTGACGCCTAAGGGGACCGGTGGCCGCAATTAAAAGAAATTGATTGACACGGCACTCATCAATGGAAGGGGCGAGACCGGATCTCAGCGACCCTGAACCTGGTCCCAAGCCCTTCAAAAATGAGTTTCTTCGATGGAAGAACACCGTTGCAACGGGGGCTCAAGTTCACTTTGTGTTGTGAGCCCTCCCCCAAATATGGAGCCCGGGTATAGTACAATAAGCTGAACACTGCAGTGCTCGGAGGGAACTCCTCCAGTCCCTGGTATCCATCCATCCACCACTTTTTTATGGGCTAACAGAAAGATTACTAACAAACCTTATAAAACCTAAGCAGATAAATGCAATATCTACATGGATTTCATATGCTATTAATTGGAATAATTATTGATGAAATTGTACAACTGTATTGCTTATATATTTATGTATGTTGACAAATTTTATGCTGAAAACTTATGTTCACTAGCAATAACCCTAACCATCCCTAAATAAGGCGACTTCTCTCTTCTAACCAAACGAAATAGCTTGTTTACTCCTAAAATCCAAAATATTTCGTCTTAAATTCGACAACGTATTTTGTGAAATTTTTACCTTGAGAATATTGTAAAAGTTTTTTAAAAGCTTTATTTCCTCAAGAATACTGTCGCTCCAAGTGAGATGCAACGTCAATCGCATGTCAAAGGGCAAATGTACATGAAGAAACGAATTTGTTGACAAATGACCATAATGTAAAATCTAAATAATTTATATACATTAAAAATATGTGACAATGCAATAAAAGAATGGTGTAACAGAAGTAAAAGTCAGATACAAGCTAGCCTTCTCTGTGTTTTGTAAGAGATCAAATTCGTTAATTTTTTTAAAATTTGTAAGACATTACAACTACCTTCAAGTAGGTCACAAGCAACAATGAGCAAAGTAATACATATGTATGTACAAAATTCAAAACAAGAACAGAGAAAATAAAGGAAATATAAATTGGCATTACTCCAACGTGACGAAAATATTGTCTGTTCAATTGACACCTGATTCACAGTTACAATTATAACATAAATTTAATCTTTTATTTATAATTTGTGCATACCTAATAACAAAAACCGTGGCAAAATTCGAAAATTGTCATTTTTTGTCTAATAACATGATGCAAGTCGATTACAATTATGTATCTTTCCTAACGACCTTGTTTTCCCTTTTAAAACAGAAGGAAAATACAAGGGAAGAAAGTACAGAAGTGACAGCGTTTTATAATTCCAACTCTGATATTTTCTATTACCATGATCAGGGTGTACCGTATATTCAACATTCAAAGTTAATACTTGTTAAAACAGCGCTTAATTCTGTGTTGACCAAACGTGTCCGTTTTAACGGTTGACTGACTGACGGTCGGAAGAAACCGGATTTCGGACCGCAAAAGGTCTCCAGGGCGATATGAGAGTGGAGATCGACAATGTGCAAAAACACTTGTATAATTTACTTACAAAGGATGTTTTAAAAAAAAATTATAATAAATCGAATTGCATCTATAATTTAAATTGTGATTTTTTGTTCTCTAATTTAATATTTTTAAGGCAATATGTGTTAACATACATTTCATTGAATTTTTCATGTTGCCAATCATCTTTGGATAAGTTTCTATCTTCAGGGAAATGCAATATTTGTCAATAAAACAATATATATGTTGTCTATATTTAGCAATATAAGCAACCTGACTAAGTGGCCTATTCGATTGTCGTTCGGCGTCTCGCCATCATCGGCGATGGATTTGTACTTCAGGAAATAATATCTCCCTCGCTCTTCCATTATTACTACGATCTAGAAGCATAGAAGAATTGTCCAATTGTTAAGGCAAACGCAACTGTACATCTCCCGTCTTGAATGTAATAAATCCCCCTCGTGTAATTGATTAAGTCTCTTGAACTTCCATTTTTCCATTCAAGGAGGCTCCCACGCTTATTAAATAATTAAATAGTGTAATAACGAGGGTGATATTCGTGTGTTATTACAATGAGCACGCCATGTGAATTTCCCATAAGAACAATATCTCGAGGCCATTACGTCCGCTGTCTCTTCCAGCCCCCTGGAATCCACCTTTTCGGACAATCTTTCAAATTGTCCACCACCACACGGTCCGCTGACCCCTTTTTTACCACGAAAAATGTCTCATGGGAAATGGACGACAAGCCATTACGTTTCCCACACTTCAGATATCTCAATTGGGAACGTGCTATTAAATACCGTTGACCCCGATCGACGATACAAAAGAAGTAAAGACGATGCGTGGTGTTTGTTCGCCTCCGTATCTGCGTCAATTAAACCATTCCCTTTTGCTTACTCACAGAGGAAACTATTATTCAACTATTTCCACCTGTCACGTTCTGAAATTACCATTTTCCGAAACCGGGAGATGCTCTACAGCTGATGAAAAAAAGGAAAAAACGGGGTATCACCTGTTCTTTAGGAATTGTCTCTGAAGACGAGATCTCAAAACTGGACGGGCGAGTTCAAATCTGCAGAAAGGTCAGGTTTTAGTTACATCATGTCAATTCTGCAGTAACGCGCACTCAGAATAAGGCCTCGTGTAAAACGATTATCTGTTCAATTACATTTAAACTATTCACTTAATATTTCACAATTGGTTTTTTTACAAATATAGAAACAAACAGCCCAAAGAGATCATATTTCACAACTAAATGAAATTCGATTAAATACAATGCTTGTTTTTCAGATATTGTCTGAAATTTGGACAAAATACAACATATACTGTTCGTATGTTGGGTTCCATTAGGCAAGCAAAAAAAGGACTAATTGCTGGGATCACTGCGTTTTCGGACCTTATAGTGCCATCATCAGGTCCCATTTTATTACAAATTAAAATAAATACATAGAAACATACAACTAAAAATTAATATGATAAAAAGATGTACATACATTCCCAAGACAAAAGAAAAACGATTAACATGGAAAACAATTGTAAAAGCACTTTGGGATTAAGGTTATGGAGGACATGGCCAGCATACTACATTTTTGACGGTGAAAATAGACATGTATATAAAATTATAAGTAATTATTAGCATACAATATTTATATTTGATAGTAAAAAATAATAAGTTAAATAATACCTCCCTAAAAATCCATCTGTAGTTCCAGCATTAATGTTCTTCATTCTTGGGAAATATGTAAGCATTTTATTACATTAATTTTTAATTGTCTCTGTGAACTTTAATTTGTAATAAAATAGACCGTGATGATGGAACTATAAGGTGCCGAAAGCTCTGTGAACGTAGTAATTTGTCTTCTCTTTTTCACCTGTCTAATGACCTGTACGACAATTGTAACCCCCACATAGATTATCTACAGGTTGATCAAGAAACATCATACCTATATGCTATTAAGCTTAAAAACTGAACCTGAAGTTAAATAAATAATCTGTGCTATAAAAAGATAAAGAAAAATCAGCGGGTTTCAGTTTGTTCATGCATGTTTTATAATTTTGCGAATTTCCATAAATCTTGAACACGTTTTTTGTCAGCAGGTGATGGATGGTTGTTGTTTTCGTCTGGCCGCGTAAAGCCAGTGTCTGGCAATGTAAACATTACATGATGCACGTAAATGCGGGAGGCGTTGTCGTGCACGGTCTGTTAGGACCCACGGTCCGTATCGACCCCCCTTCTTCGTTTAGCACCCTTCTCAAATTGGGTGTCAAAATTACACTTGATCATCTCCCGCGAGGCCAGCCGACCGAAACGACAATACAAATACATCCTTCGGGATTTACATTTCGAGAGGTGTGGCGCTCAGTTCTCACCTTACAGACAAAGGCTGTAAGTGCTTCCTTTTCTTGTTCTGATTGAGCCAAGACGAGGGCAATTTGTGCGGCCTGGATCTGTCCGGCTATTGTTATAAAAAAAAGAAAAGAAATTGTCTTATCCGGGTTGTCAAGGAAAAGATGAGGATCTCTGCCTGGTATGCTGTGAAAATTGCTGCGGGATAAACGTTGCCCCTTATAGAATCGGTCCAAAGAAAACAGAAATAGCTTACTCCCAGACAATGAGAAAATACTTGACCTCACTATTCAAATGCCCGATAAATGATGTAAAGCCATAAATATTACCAGATACTACATAAGGAATAAGGCTGCAAACAATTTTCTTATATTGTAATAAATAAAAGATATAAATCAACGTTGAGTTATCTCAGACAGTGAGTAAAACGGTAGAAAGAACGAAAGGCGACTTGCAAAATCGTATCATACACCTATAAAAGTATACTGAAAAAAAAAAGAAAAAATAATTACACATGCAGACATTTTGTTTACTATTCTTAAGAGTATTAAATGTCCTATCATTGCGATGAAAGTATGTCCACCATAATACAGTTTTTATTGAACTATTATAGAGGAGAGGAAATTCGCTTCATTTGAAAATTATAAAAACGGATTGAGGACAGCTTCAAAGTTCCAACATGCTGTGAAGTAAATGTCATGCTTCAGTAAATAAAAACTTGTTCCGTGATATTTGCCCCGTTCATTTTCACTTGCCAGTCAATACTTACATAACGTTGGTGTTTGAATTTGGAAATAAAATGGTGATACAGATATAGTAGCGAACTATATAAATAGTGCATTAATAAATTATAAATCTAAGTATTCAAAATTAATTGCCTATGTACTCTGAGCTAGACAATAAGATAGGTAATATGTTATATTACATAAGATCTCTTTTATTTCTCTCTCTCTCTCTCTCTCTCTCTCTCTCTCTCTCTCTCTCTCTCTCTCCCTCTCCCTCTCTCTCTCAGACAAACACACACACACACACACACACGATTTATAAAAAATAAACCCACCACTAAAATTTCTATCGACAAGATCACCGTCTACTAATATTCATTAAGACTTATTAGTAAGCTAATACCAATAAAATATATTACAGTTTGTGTAAATTTATTACCTATAAAAACAATTCTTGCATTAAAAAAGATTTAAAAAAGAACTTTGTGATGTTTAGTTAGAATTTTAATGTTTAAAGGGTACGAAAATTCTATATTTCCAATTTTTGACTTATTATTGGGTCACGCTCTCGTATTTGTCCGGCAAGGTTGCTCGATGAGTACCTCCTAGTTGGGTTGTGCAACTCTTTGGCTCCGTATAGAGAGCGTGTAGGAATGTCATTTGATGTGAGCTTCGCTGAAGAAGCAGGGTTGTTTCATTAGCGTGGATGTATTTATTAGCGTGAATATGTGGTGACAGAGGTCGCATGCCGGAATATCGAGAACCCCCATCGACCCTCAATTAGGTTAGTTGCATATGTGTAAAGTGTGATGGAGTAATATCAAGTACTCACAACCGTAATTGAATAGATGGTAGAAATATAAGAGATATTTAAGAATTAAGAGTTTAGAACTGCGGGCGTTGGGTGCGGAATTGACCTAGCAGTTGGCAGCACCCCCTCGCAGCCCAAGACGGCGAGGTCTGACTCGGACAGCCAACACCCGGGGTGGGTGATTCTAGAGGCCTGCTGTGGATTTATGAATCAAGGTGATTACGAGTGACAAAACTGAGGAACAACAGATTTGGCTCTGAAGAAAGTAGAATAATAGAAAACTATTATTAGCCAGAATAAGAATAACCATTAGAAAATTCGTCTTCTTACAACAAATTATTCTCGTTTCCAGGTTCAATCATGCCGTTTTTTTTTTGTTTTTGTTTTTTTACCACGAATCCCCCAGTTTTCTGTCATTGGTGAAGAATCGGCCGGACAGACGAATTCTCGCTAATGAGCGCTCGTCACTTTTTCTCTTCTTATCTGTTAATGCGATGTTTTTGAGACAATGGCCGACGTTCCCATGCTTTGTTATCTTGGCGCCTCACATCCACCTTCACTCCCAAGGAGTAATTCACTTCAATTAGAACCTCTACTTGTAAACAATTATAAGATTCTTCACTGGAAAAACATTGCAGGCGAGTATTGCTCAGTGAATAGAGGTTATGTCTCAAGTAAAGCACTCCTCTTGAGCATCTAATTTGGAGAACTAAGTTCATAAGAGCAGAACAGTTTTCACCATGGGTTTATTTACGTATTAAAAATATGATTTGAAAGTAATAAGTGTCGTTATATGTTTGTGTCTCATGGAACCGTCCAAAAGTGCGCTTTTTGTAGTGTCAAGTCATTTGAAGTCATGGTGAGATTATAAAATGCGTTAATGAGAATATTTAAAAAAAGGAAGTAGTCAAGTGTTTACTTTCCGAGTTTTAAATCTCAGAGTGTCAAAGCCCATTTCCGGAGTGGCAAATGAGAAACCGGGCGATCGACGGGTGGAATCGTGTGAACGGCGAAAAGCTGGGAATTGGGATAAGCGGAAGTCAAACCGGCTTCCGAACGACTTCGCCTATATCAGTGGAAGCCGCGGGGCAAGCCTCCGGCTTCATCGGGCCATTAGAATCGGAAAGTTTTCTCTTTGCACCAGATCTGCCTGCCTCCGTCCCGGCCCCACCAGGCGACCCTGATGATATCCTCACCGGCGTTCCCACGCCGTTCGGACTCGCGGATTTTCACTTGAATCGATCATGCTGCGAACGAGGCCTCGATAAAAGGCGAACTGAACCGCCAGCAGGTTTGACAAGTCGTAGGCAAGTCTAAGTGGATCGCCGATTTGAGAAATTTCAAGGTTTAAAAATTACGCGAGTAAGATCGTATATAAGATTAGTGTCAAGACAACATAAAAATAATGTGAAATTTCTTGGGGTGATGAACTCGTTAGATTGTTTCCAATCAAATCGACACTGAAGACGGCGAAATGTCAAAAATGCAACTTACAGATCAAACCTGCAAGAAGAGGCTAACCGCGAAAATGTTTAACGACAAAAAGAAACTACACTTAAAAGAAACAATTATGTTTAAAGAAAGTGAAATAAAACCGTATGCCATAACCAGAAGCTGAAATCTTTTTTCGCTAAATTACAATATTTATTTTTTTGTACAGAAATTTGCTTCTTTATTGTTCCTGAAAAATCATTTTTGTCGGTTACAATTCTTTTTATTATTATACTTGAAATAATTCGTTTGAATTCTCAACTAGTGACCGGCACATAGAAAGAGTTGCTGGATGTGTCCCACCTAATTGAAGGGTGTAACTCCTAGTGTAGTGAGCCTATAAGAATTCCAATCGATATGAGAATCGTGCTTGAGCCCTTGATCCGATTTTTGGAGAAAACAGGGTACTTTTTCTTAATCCTCCTCCCGGTGCCTCAACCCGTCAACAATTAAATAAATAATTAAAATAGGAGCTAAACTTATATATAAAGTATATTATGTACATATATTCATACTTGAAACTTTTTTCGACATATTTTAAATAAATATTAAGCTAATTAAGAGAAACTGGATTGTTTTATTGCTTCGGAACTACCGAATATAGGGAAGCCTTGTTAGTCATGTGGGAAGTCGAAAAAATGTTGCCTCTCGAAAATCAAACTTCCCAGTCGCATTTTGCTTTTGAAACCTTTGTTAAAAAATCTGGTTTCATGTCTGTCAATTCTATGTAACCGGCAAAACTGCGAAACCATGAGTCAAATTTTTAAAAAAATTTCAGATATTTTGCGGGTTGTTTTTTAGATGGTGCCCTATCAATTTTATGCCAATCGGATCCAAGGAATCTCAAGCGGAAACGTAAAATCCCTTACCGGCAGCATCTCCTGAACCATTTCACTGATTTTTTCAGGAATATGCGGGCTGCTCTCTAGATGATCCCCTATCAATGTTACCTCAAACGAATTAACATAACAACAAAATGTGACGAAGCTATACTGAGCACCCACTTGCAGGCGTTTTATTGCAATACCTGGTGTATTGAGAGTGACTGTATTTATAGGCGAGAATGTGTAGTGTAACAGGGTTGATGACGGAATATTGAGGACTCCATCGATCCTCCATTAAGTTAGTTGCATAATAATTGAAAAGGGTGATCGAGGAACATCCGAGTACTCCATCATCCTCATGACTGAATGGTTTGCAAATAATAAAAAAATGTCTTTAAGCTAAAGTAAAAGTGTGAACGGATTTGGATGTAGGATCTGATTGCTTTGGAGGATGAAATGATTTAGCTGTTTAAAGCACCTCGACCCGGCCTCGGTGGCTGGACGGATAAGATTCCGGACTGCCAACACCCAGGCGGGTGATTCTCGATGACTGCCAGTAATTCATAGTAGATTACAAAAGCTGGGATTGCCAGTGGACAGCGATTTGTATGTATCTCCGTATATGTGTGGATTTGGGCGTAAAAAATCTAAATTAAAAACAAAATTCTCCTTACTTATATGTCAACAAAACAAAATCCAACTAGTAGTAGTATGTTATACACTGTCGGGGATTACGAAAATTACTAAGTTATTATTGGCGAATAACTTTGGCGGAGTTTGCTCTTTTCCATTATTTACTCTATATTTTTTTAAAGTAATAAATATAGCCAAAATGATAAACGTACGTACCAGGTAGTCCCTTGGTTGTCATCTGCAGTACAAACCTCAGATATAGAAATATGCCTGAGTTATTTTTTAATTAAACTTAGTTAATAACAGGTAGCATGAGGAATAACTCAGTTTAAATTATCATTTCAAAACAAATTTAAGTGCTTTAGGTGACACGCGCGTAAATAAGGTAGACGCGTAGGTCCAACAGATTCTAGCTGCCGAGAGGTATATATTACCTCGATAATTAATTACCCGTAAATGATAGGTTTGTAATAAACTTTTCATAACGACTTGCATTACCAGACTAAAGATAATTCTTTGACTAATTAAATCTGACATAAAAAATAAAGGATTAATTTAGTATTTAAATTTGGAAGATTATAAAACTACCTCCTGCCAGTCTTGGCGATAACTATGTTTTTTATCAAGGTATTTTTCGTCATGTGTAGAGATTGTTGGTACATATAGCAAAGTTTGTTTTTGCTTGACATAACACGGTCCGTCAGTTTTGTTCGTAATGACAGATGTCCCAGACTAACGCTTCTAGCGGTATCACATTGCCAATGACTGGTCGTTATGCCCTGTTGATCATTTGTAATTAATTATCTCCCCCGGGGCACGCTTTAAACTACAATCAACATGCAACAAATCAGAATCCTTCTCCGCCAAGAACTAATAGGCTGCAATTAAACATGGAATATATACAAACGATGAAATCTTTTAACGAATGGCCTCTCTTACGCAATTGACCTTTTGTGTTTGAGTGATTGTCCCCTTCGGGTTCGGCTTTCGGTACGCTCGGCCTTTAGAAACGGTTGGAATCGTGTTTCGATTTTATTTTGGACAACAATACTGATCTAGTGGTGTATATTTCTGTTTAAGATGGAATCGAAGACATTACAAGACTCAACAAACAAACGAGTTTTCCGTTTGTAAACAATAAAATCAAATATCAATAATACCATTTTAAATTTTTCTATTTCACTTGCCTTCCAGTTGGAATATATAATCCACAACCCATTCACACAAAACCAATATGACACCACAAGAATAGCACCATATTTTTGCTCTGAAGATGACAGAATAAAGCTCGAAACGTCGCAAAAGAATGAAACTAAACTACCTCATTCTTGACAGCTACTCACAACTTCAGCAATTTACGGAATATATAATTTTGCTATTAACTACTCAAACTTCAAGTTATAGAAAAAAATAACAAGAAAATAAGTGGAAAATAATAAAATAAGTTTGTCATGCCTTGGTTCCTTACATAGAGCGTGTAGCAGTCTCCGGCTTCAAGAAGGGTTCTCGAGCTCAGTAGCGAGTTGCTGTCCCCCCACCCATTTCACTTTTTAGATGACTTTTTTATTTTATATGGTTCTGTGTTTTTCTGAGTGCCTGTATTTATTAGTGCGAGTGGTGAGTGGCTGATAGTGAAATACAGGTCACCATGGCGCCTCCAGCAGGATGGGTATTTAGGGTAGATGGCAGAATATTTATAAACTACACCAAGGTCTCTAATTTGGATTAGATTATTAATATTGTGTTTAGGTCCATGAATGAATATAGTACTCCAACTTCTAAACTGAGTGCAATGTTCAAAGGTATGAATGTACTACAGACGTTAGTTTTAGGCTAAATTATATTTTCGCGTCGAGGACTGAAATTACCTAGCCGAAAGCCTCTGAAGGCCATCAATAAGAAACGACTATGTCCTGAGCTAATAGTTCAAGGGGGACACTAGCGGCCCATCTGCATAACGGGGTGTGAGAACCCTTTAGGGTTAAAGTCCAATAAGCAGACCAAGAGATTCATCGGTTCTGAATCATTTGTGCTAGAAAAATGGCCCCTTTTATATATAATCATTGAAGGATTAAAATTAATTTTTTTAAATTATCTTATTTGTCGGAGAATGACGTGCCATCCAGTCTAGGAAATTCTTCGTGGTTTTGTCTGTTTGGGTAAGTTTCACTTCATCAGTCGTGGGTTCTTTTGGTTAGTCATAGTTTTACTACATGACGTAATAAAAATATTAATATAAACTCACCATCGCAGACATCTAAATGTCGACAAAACTATGTTCGAAAAAGACCGAACTTCTAGTTCAAAACTCACCTCAATGAAAATTTCACAATTATAATTTTTTGTTTTTGTCAAAATTAACCCGACGGTGTATAATCAAAATTAATTACGTGCAATTATAAAGGTTGCCAGGTTACAGCCATGATTCACTTAGTGATTGGGACTTTGCTTTTCAAGACAAGGAAATTTCAAAAATTAATTTTTTATTATTTATTCATAACCGTGCCTCATTATGGATGATATTGGCTCTCAAGAAAAGTAAGTTGATATCCTAAGCTTTCCTGTTAGCTTTCCTCTCATTTCTACATCAGGTTTTAAACTACAAAATTGATATAAAACATATATTACTAAGCACACATCACTTTTTACAAACGTGGATTCATTCACCCGGAGAAGTGGTGTGTGGTTAGATATGCTCTTCCTTTCACGCTAATAAATTACTTTTGACTCTCCAGACGTCATACATTCAACCTAGCGAATTCGATATTTTTCCCTTTCACGCTAATAAACGACATTCTAATATGTTTATTATTAAAAGGTTATGTCATTTTTACATGTACAGACTATTTATTTTTTGTCTCGGGTTGGAAACCTGGCCCACTGGCCTCAAGAGTCATTCCAAAAAAGCCTATGAATCAGCGGATGGCATGTTAAAAATTTTGGCCCAATGACAAATGAAGATATTATAGATATGGTCAAGGTCCGGCGTAAACACGATCCTGTCGACAACCGGTCCGGCAAAAAATCGAACCAATACGAAAAGGCCGGAGGGAAAAAGGAATGAAAAAAAAGGCGTGGGTGACAAATGAGACGGTAGTTCTCTCCGGATTAATAGAGAATGTTCCGCGGTCCGGGCCCTAAGCGGGCAAACCGGACTGTGCATCTTTATTACCTTGTATTGCACCGCTTGCCTTTTATTGCACTTCAACAACTCCACAGATTCTAGATAAATAGTCTTGTGAGAAAAATTCTACATTTTATCCTTGTTATTAAGTTATTAAGTTTACGACCGAGGAGGTCTGTGGGAAACGGAAATTAATATATTACCAAAACTGAAAACATGTAAATGAAAACATAAATAGATATGTACATATAAACACATATAAAAACACCAACCCAAATCCTCAAGATGATCAACGATTCAGCAACCGAAAAAAGTTTATATATATGCACACTCACCTTAAATATTCACATGTCTCATAATAATTACTTCTCAGTAAATCTAAAGAAAACGAAAGTAATAATTGCATATCTAAAAGAAAAGTAGATAATGAGAAGATCAAATGAAAGGTTACAATGGAATGGGTTTTTTAACTTCATAAATAGCATGTGAAACAGTATATTTTAATATATGATTAAGCAATTTCATACTAACTTTTTCAATTATATGAAAATTATACATAGAAAGATAAATGACAATTAGTTAGATTATATTCCTATATGGTCGTCTAAACTTTATAACGCCTTTTATTTATAATGGACTGGATTTAAATGAGCTCAAATCTGTTCATGCACACATGTATAAAGTTGAGCCTACCCACTCTCATAGATCATCGGAAATTGTAGCTTTTGTGATTCATAATATAATTACTAGCAGAGAATCAGCCACCTGTGTACGTAGCAGTCTGGGGCAGACAGTCCTATGCGTACAGCCGCCTTGTCAACAGGTAGGTAAATTCAGCACCCAACGCATTCAATTCATTCACACTCTCACTCATTCATAAAAATATTCATTCCTATTTACATACTTTTTACATACATTTTGCATGATCAGTTGGGTACTCGCTATTCGTCCATTACCATCCACCCAAATTATGTAAATAGCCATATTGAGGATTGATGGCGGTAATCAATATTTTCCAATCAATTCTATCATGAGCAAATTCACGATAATAAATA
>CM077102.1:32767044-32784036 GCA_039619505.1 Cimex hemipterus
GGGAATATATATATATATATATATATATATATATATATATATATATATATATATATATAATTATTCCAACTAATTATTCTTTTCGTCTAAGGTGTTTGGTTCAGAAGAAAACGTAGTGTCACAAGCGGGATTTGAACTCACGACCTTCGGCTACCTGGGTTCAGATCCCGCTCTTGACAATAATTTTTCATCCCAACCAAAAACCTTAAATAAAAACAATAATTAATATGGTGAATTAATAATAATGACCACTAAAGAAATATGGATTAATTACACCCATAATCGAATAGGTTTCTAATAGAAGTTTTGTAGAACAGTAGGGATATTTTTGAGTCAGTCCGTGGCGTATTAAAATTAATTATTTTTAATACGTTCAGATATCTTTCGGGACTTTTTTTTCAGAAATTGTCTATTTGTTTAGAGTCTAGACCAATTCAGTTTGCTATCTAAATGCAAGCCTTTTAGAAAACTGGACTTTGGATTTGCGTTGGGTGGCTTCGGGTAACGTCGCGTGTGTGCCTCGCTTTAACGACGGTTCAGATCACAAGATTATGCTATACACAAATCTCACAAATTATATTAATTCAAACTAAGATAATTTGAAATCTGTAAGGAAAATTCAAGTGGCATGTAATGACTAAGGATCTCGTTCACTTCTTTGTTATTCACGAGTATTTATTAGAAACGGTAACTCTGTAGAAGGTTCAATGTGCCGCGCCTTTTTAAGGATCCGTTTCCAAATTTAGCGGACAGGTTTTATTGATAATCGTAAAAAAACTTTCACCGGTCCGAAAACGGCGTGGTACGTACGTGTCCTTGACTCTGACTCCCATAAAAAGCATTTTCTCACGATGGATCCCCGACAAGGAACAATTACAATATGAGACAATGGGGAAGCACTAATGAGCCGGGCTCCAGTCTGGTTCTCATCCACCGCCGCGTGAAACGCATTAATTGTCGGTGCGATTTAAGATGGCCGGCTCGCGGATGGCGAGGAACGGCCCAGATTCGACCCGAAACCCGACAAAAGGTGACGTCCTGACAAACGTGCCGACGACGGACGACGGACGACGGCAGAGCGACGCACGCCTTCTGTCACCGGAGGAACCAATCGGCCTTTTGTCAGAGACAACACTCTTTTGTCGCTTACCTTTTTCTCCGCCCCTCTTTCCCTCCGATACGTGACGCTACGGCAAATCGACAACCCCCCTGAGGATACAATACACATGAAAATTGGGAGGAAAGCTGTGTTTATTTGAAAGAGATTCGACCCATTTTGAAGTTACTTCTGTACAGAAAGAAAAAACAGCCCAGTCCGTTATATGTTTCCAAACGATTCTCATTCTACAATATTTATACAAAGAATTCATTGGAGTTCTCTCATAGTTTTTCATTACTTAACAAGTACGAAATATAATAAAGTTCAATAATCATTACAAATTTCGATTAAAAGATTTAAATTTTCACATATGTCATTTTAATACCAACATAAAAGCTAAGCGAACATTATAAAAAATATGAATTATGGGTAGGTGAAACGATGCCCAGTAGAGGACTGAAAAAAAAAGAATTACCAACAAGGATTAGGATATGCCACACTCGCTTCTCTGCATGGCCATCTTCTCTTTGGTGGCCAACAACATAACCTAAAAAGTATTAGTATTAAAATCACCTACTAATGGACTATGATTTCAAAACTCCATAGAGAACGGTGTGTATAAGTTCAGAAAAAAATCTTAATCCATTGCAGTGATTGTCAGGAAAACATATTTGAATATCTAAAAGTGATAAATGCATTGTCCTAATTTAATATACCTCTTCAAGCGTAGTAACAAAACTAGCAAAATATATAAATATTGGGATTACACTATCACTGCTTAACATTGGAAATTCATTTCAAGAAGAAAGTAGAAACAACTAAATTTGCCCTGTCTGTTTTTAACCAAATTGTGTTACACAATGGCATACAATCTGCCGCTAAGTTGATAATCATCAATTCTATAAAAAGTTTAGCTATGGGGCTCAATTATGGGAATTTAAGTTATACATTATTGAATCAACATATAAAATTTTTATATTAAATAATGCCTAAAACTACCCTGAAACACACTAAAATTCTTATTATATTTAGAGTTAGATTTAATGCCGGTTGTTTTGTTATATTAAATTATATTTTAAGTATTTACAAACTTGTTTAAATCTGCCATCCTTCAGGTTCATAAACAACAAAGAACGCAAGACGTCTTCAAGATCTTAAGAATTTAAGTATAGTTAATATAGGCACACATTTCTATTAATCTTCAATAAATGACTTAAACATTATGATTGGAGCACGTTGAGCTCATTTGATTTCTCTAAGGGATCTTTATATCCAATAAAATATGAAAATAGTTTATAAGAATTCTGCTTGTTAAATATTTCCAAATGCCTATTTCTTATTTACACTGAGGGATCTGCCAAAAATTATCTCGCCAAGTTGCTAAATTTAAATTAATGATAATGTTTTCCTAAATAAATGGTAAATCAACTCGTTTGTTTAATAAATCTGTAAAGATATTAAGATTGAGATGTAGAGATAAAAATTAAATAAATAAGAGACTTCAAAACATACCATTTGTCAACATAAGAGACGACGAGACACTCCTTGTCAGATGCAATGTCTGTTCTTTTCTTCTTCATCCTTGTTTAAATTAAAATATGCAAGCTGCGAATTCTTCTTCCCATAGAAATATTTTATTATAAAAGTCGGACATGATCCACGACTGTAGATTACAGGTGGAAGGTGTCTTGAACAACCAAACGTTCAAAATTGGGAAAATTAATTAATTTACATTAACAAAGGATTATTTAGTAGACGAATACCTACGATTTATTATTGAGTCAATGGATTATTTATTATGTATTCAATAAGGTATATATTTCGATTTTTAAGAATAAAATTACCTCATGGCCAGTGTGAACCAAATGGTAATAGCTGAATAATGACAATCAGACACACGCCTCCTTGTCTTCGGGTGCCAATCTCAGCGCCCCTTCACCTCCGTCATTTTAACACCCTAATACGCATTGTGGCGAACGGCTAAAAGAATTAGCCTAATTCTAAGCAGTTCCACCATTTGGAAAGATTTTTCTGGTATGAACTGATCCTCTTGGAGGCGGGAGAATTCGGGGCTTTCTTCAAGCCAATCGGATTTTTATAAGACCTGGATGTCAAACAGGCCGGGGGTCGCCGCCTTATATAAGTCGGTCCGAATTACATCCAGGCACCTGTCCACGGCAGGTGGGGCCTAGGCGATCAAGGCAGATGTATCTGCCTCACCTGCGCGGAGGTGAAAGTACGCCGGAGAACGGAAAGTGTTCACGTAGGGAATTCGCACCGACCGCGAGAAATGCGTGCAGGGTCCGGGAGAGCCAGGACGACGCCGAACAATACAGAAAACCAAATTCAAGAAGCCGTATAAACACGGCTCGGGGCATTACGACTTTCTTTTTCCAATACAATCTGGATCCACAATGGAAAAATGTCGAGTTGCCACTCCTCGTGTATCATTAGGAGCGATGCAAGCATTATGGTAATGGTGATGGTCGGCGAGGCCGAGCCCGGTAATGATACGGTGGGTCTGCCCGAGCTACTGGTGTCCGCCCTCCGGCCAAATCCCTTGCCACATATAAACCATATCTGATTCCCACTTCGCCTACCCTTTATAATTTACCTTTTATATCTCTAATGTGAAAGATAGCCGAGTCTGCCCACACACACCAGACCGGTATACGACTCGTTCTATATTATTTGTCCGTGATAATGTTCGATGCCCGGCAAAAGAGGAAGTCGGACGAGATGGTTATCGATTCGGTTCATTTTTATCGGATTCAGTTTCACTTTAGAATAACGAGTTCGCATTAACCATGAGAAAATGTTCAGTCTTTCAGTACTAGAAAGTCAAAGTTGGAGTTAACTAAGCTTTACAGGTGGTGTAAAATTTATACAAAAAATATTTAAATTTCTAAAAAATTTTCCTAAAACAAAACCGATTAGGTGACTTTTTGCTGACTGTAGGACGATTGGTACCGGTAAAAACTGAGCGAATTCTGCTTTTCCAGTTCCTTTTCTGATTAACCCAACACGTCTGAACTAATCATCTTTTTGACACCATCAAACTAATGGTACATCAATGGTAACGCAGATTTCAACCCAAAAGCTTACAAATTCCACATTGTTGCATCGATTGCCAGAAGTTAAAAAAGAGGTTTTTGTTTTATTTAACTATGTATTTGAAAGCAAACAGTTCTCGATGTACATTTCTAAGATCTATCCTACTGACATTTGTAGGGTATGACCTTCAAGATTTAACATTTATCCACGCTAGAACCGACCACCGAGTCATCATAATCAATTTATAACAGGTATTTGTCGGTTCGGATTCTTTAACATTTACGTATCGGTTCTAACATGAATGAAAGTTCTTCATGAAAAATCTTCAATGAAGTTTGCTTACAGTTAGAGATTTATTAATGGGGATTTCGCTTATAGCAGAAGTTTGACCCTTTAAACTAATATTCCATGTCAGCAGTACTTAGGGCATGTCAATCTCTTTCGGGTTGCACTTCGGTTTTACGACCTCTCCACTTGCCATCCAGGTCGATTCGTTAGCAACAAATGACACGTAAATTCCTCGGCCTTCTGCTCAAACTGAAGGGTTTCAATTCCGAGAGATAAAATGGCCGTTGACGTGGACAAGTCAGATGGTAGATTAGGACCCCAGCGGGACGGAGCTCAGCGGGGACCTGTCACCATCCAGGATGGATCTCCCTCACATACCATTTTATTGCAACAATCCTTTGTCAAATGTTGCCTTTTTTACCATCGGCCGATTTCCAAAGATAACCCACGTCACATCTAGCCTCGCGACGACCTGATGCCGTTTAAAAATCTTCCTCTTGTCTTTTGTCGAACGTTATCAAATTTTATAAATAACATAATATAAAAATTTATTCAAATAATTATGGTTTTTGGTTGAGATAAAAAAAGGCAGTGTCCGAAGTCTTCAGCTGCAAGCAACCTTCGGCTCGTAGGATCGAATCCCGCTCGTGACACTGACTTTTTATCTCGGCAAAAAACCTTAACTGATTGAATGATATTAATTGGTCAAGTGGACCACGAAAACTAGTCAATTTAATTAAAATTTATTATCATGATGATGAATATCATGTTTTTTTATTGAAAGTTTTAATAAGAGTTAATTGATGTTTGCCTCCGGTAGCTCCTCACAGGGTTGAAAGGACCAAACTACTTTTACAAACTTCTTCAGCTGTTCTAAACTGTTTGCCACAAAATACACTATATTAAATATCTATTTAAAGGAATATTACAAATTTTTAAATATCCTATAAGATAAATTGCATATTACGGAATTTATATTTTATTTGTTAAAGTTAAGAGAAAGATCATATCAATCTGGACATTTCGCTGAGATCAAACGTTCCCAATACTTTCTGTTAAACTCCCTATTGCTTTCTAACCGGTAAATTTGTTTAAATTGTGAAATGTGACAATTGACGGTTTCATAAAATGAAGGTTGATTCAATTTTACGTTTAGAGGGTACGAGAGACCCAGGCATTGTAGTTGACATCTAATGGCCATCCTCGTCAATTTTCCCTCTGAGAAGCGTGACGGCACGAGACTCCGTGTCCAACGTGGTTACCCAGGGGACGGCAGTCATCATGAGAGAAAAGTCCAGAGAGAAGAATCCACAGGATTGAGTTAAACCGGTAAACGCGATGAGGGCCGAATCGGACTCAGGTTCTCGACGCCGAAGAAACGTTTAAGGGATTAATTAAAATGCTCAACCGAGACCTTATTTGTTGTAGAAAAGTAGAGCGAGCATTCTCACAGGCCATATCCCTCACTTTCACCGAGTGGTAAGACACAGGATAGATAATTGTGCGATCTGCTTCTTAAAAGAAAAAGTTTCCCTTCGAGCTATAAACACGTAAAAGATATTACTTTTATCATAGAAGAAATTTACTTAATATCTGTTTTTCCCTTTTATCGACTCCAAAATATTTATACATCTATCATTTTTACATCTAATTACGTAATTATTATTATTTCCTAAAAACTAAATATAATACTAATATACACTTTATACATCATTGTTTACATAGTTACATTAATATTCCTAATAAAACTATATAATTCACGGTACATCGCTAATTCGGTTGAGGATATTAGAGTTTAGTATCCATAAGGTGGTTGAAGATTTATTTCTTTGACATTCGAGAGTCTGCCGAACAAATTTCTGCATGTTTCTTGCAGTGCGTGATGATGTGTTCGAGATCCTCGTATGTTCCGCAGTCTTCACAGTACGGTGGCAGAATTATATTAAATCTGTTGAGATACCCCTTGCACAGTCCGAAGATTGGATCTTAACTTTACTATTGTTTTGCGAAATGTCTTTGTTATATTAATTTCTTGGGTGTACCAAGGTACGCGTGCTACCAACGGAAACGTATTTTTTATCTGATCCCTTTGTAATCTGACAGGTATTCAATTTGCCAATCTATCTGCAGCTGTAATCTTAACGTAGCATGAAAATATTTTCTGCGTACTGGCGCTTTTAGCAAACTGCCCGTTGTGGTGGCATCTTTGGAAAGGGGATCTACTATCTATGTTTGAACCCTGTATAGCCTTTGATCCGGGTGATCACTATTTTATTAAGACCTCAACATTGGTGCAAATTCAAGGATTTTTATAATGATGTAGCCCGCGATGTACAACGTTTTGCACACAACTAAATCAATCAATACATATGACCACCTTCGGGAATTGCTTTTAGTTCGCATATTTTATAGCTTCCCTTATAGTAACCAATACTGCAATGTTTTTGGATAAATACTGTAGGAGTGAAAACGTTTTACTGAAGTTATGTACAGGATCATAAAACGCGTAACCTACTAGTCCATTTAGGCGTGAGATTGTAAATAAGATCTCCGTCTGGAAATCTCGCATAAATATCACTTAGATATTTTTGGGTGATTGGGTGTTATTCAAGTCGGTGTATGTTTTGGAGATGTAAGTAGGTATCTAATACTGTCGAATATTTTCAAAGGTTGTGTTAAAATAAATAAGGTGAAGGACATTTGGTTAGATTGGTGAAAGCGGATGTTAAAAGTGGTTCTTTCTTTTTTCTCTAGTATTTATATGTCAGTACCTTACTAGACAAGGCGCAGGGTTGTGGTATAGTTGTCTTTCTGACCGTAAGTGTACGAAACTGTTAACCTTTTTCTTCTATGGTCAAGTTGAGATTGGTTTGTCTATGCTAGAATATCTGTTTTATCTATACAGCTTATATATTAAAAGTATTGTACTTTTGGCCAGTTCTAAGATCGTATAGTCTCACTAGTTTTAAGACATTTTTTAACAAGAGGTTTGCTATGAATTGGAATTTCCTTGAAATTTTTACTTTTCATAAAGGAAGGCCTGCTGGCGGAGAGAGAGAAAAAACGGAGCGGAGTTAGATGGATTTCTATAGGCATTATTGTGACGGCTTCAATACCATGGTATCTTACGGCTCAAAGGGCCTCCTGAAGAAAATCAATTCCGGGCTGGATCACGTGCCATTCCCACGTGCCGGCATCACAGTCGTCGAGGCGCTTTTTAAACCGACATGTATCGATTTATCGACGGATCACGTAACCGGTTGAAACGCTTTACGCCCAGTTTTCACGATTCGGCCGGATTAAATATCCCATTTCCCCCCGGCACTCGGCCCTGAAAATCTATTCGTGAAACACCGGGCCGACTTACACAGGAAACTGCGATCGAGGATTAACTATCCGGTAATCGGGGTAATGGCTCCGATAGGGTAATTGCTTCACTCCCTTTTAAAGCCGGTTCGAGCAATCGGGGAGACTTCAACGAACCGAAACGGAGGAGGAAAACACGCTAGCAGTACCTACAAGGTAAAATTTAAATTCGGAAAATTTGTTATCCAAATTAATCTGTTAATAATATTAATGCATTTTGGAAGCATATTAATATAAAGGATAAGGGAGAAAAAATTTCTCTAATAAAATACATCCTCAAAATTGATCTTCTAGCCGAACTTCCCGTTAATACTAACCCTCCAGATAGTCTAATATTACTTAAAGTTTAAAGTTTCTATAGGTACGAATAGTCATTTTTAGGCAGTTCTATTGCTGTATTGTAATCACATTTTGCCATCTTAACTGGAAGGGTTAAATTAAACTAATTATTCTATCCGAAATCCCAAAGTTCTTCTGAAAAAAAGTGTCGTTGGCTTCTTCTTTCACAGTTCTTTCGCACTATTTCTGATAGCCTTACCTGTTATAATTTAATGTTAACGAATGATCTGAGTTCAAGCAAATTAGAAAGAAAACACTCAGTTCCTTTCGAGGTATACTCCCCATCACCAGAACAATGTAACTATTTAAAAGAATAACAAATACGCGAATTTATTCACAATTTTCAAACCTAGGGGTTCGTGTAAAATAAAATTAAAAATTGAATTTATATATGATGATGAATGTTGGAAGAGGGATTTTCCTCCAAACAATGCAGAATTTTGGCTTATTGTAGTACTTTTAGTTCCTTAGTTCAATAGTAATCGACTCGATCCTTCTCCGATAAGAAATATTAGGTAATAATTTATATTTTGTAATTATCATTAGGAAAATTTAAAAAAATTATATATTCACTTTTGATTCTCGATTTTTTTTGCTGGAGTTGTAATTTCAATTATCATAGGTTATACTATTTTATAGAGTTTTTCCAGCAAAATATGTAAAACTAAAAAGGTGGCTTACTTTTGATAAGCATACATTTATTTAATTGTGCATTTTGCAAAAAAAATTGATGTTTTTAAATTGCATTTTTCATTATAGTAGTGCAATTTTTCTGATGAGGGGTAGCGTTAATATAAAAAATATAAGAAAGTTTTATGCTTTTAGAACATTCTATAAAATAATGAAACCTGAGATGATTCACTTTTTAATTTGTTTATTCTGGAAACTGTTGGTCTCAAAATTGTGAATATTTTTTCACATTTATTATCATTTTAAATTAATAATTAATATTTCATATTCCTAGTGTAGGAGATATATTCCTCGATAGGTCGACGAAGGAATTGAGTTCTTGCTTTCCTTCTGAGTTGTCTTATCCCTCAGTTCGTTATTTATTTATTTTTCAAATTGTGAAATTACAAAGAAGAAATGCTGGATGAAATAAATTTTAAACACCAGAAACTAATATTTTTATTTATTTACTTCAAACTATATTTATTTTTCTAGTTATATTATTCCAACATACTTATGTTTACTTATTGTACGTAAATATATGTATATTATATGTATATGTCTTTATGTAAAGATAAGTATGGTGTTAATGACATAACAATAAAAATAAATATATTTTTTTGTCTTTGAGTGTATGTATCATAGAAGTTAAATCTTTTTGCCTCTGTTTGTCTACAATTTCTTCAAATAGAGTACGTCATTGAACTTTTTTTTAAATTTTATCCTGCATTGTAATTATCAGAGTATTTAAAACGTTCAGTCTTTTGACGGTCAAACACGTTCCTTACAGGCTGTTTATAAAAGGCATAGCAAGAATATATAAATTGTCCCGTATGTTTATCGAATAACGGAAGGTTTATAGAGGAAAGCAAGACTGTAATGAAGAAGCATGTTAAAGTATTAAAAAAAAAAAAAAAATTTTTTTGTATAGAAATCAGTATAGCAGTATATTAAATACCTTATTCTCCACTTTATTGTTCGATATTCGAGTAATCACTAAAAATATCTTTATACAAAAACTAGCGTGAAAGGAAACTTCAAGGTGTTCTTCTTTTTCTCGTTGTTGAGACTGGATGTGTAATAAACAAAAAACGACATTTTCCGTTTTTTATCTTGAACAATGTTTATTCATTACAGATTGTTTACTCTTTAAGTTAATTACTACCTCGGCCAGAATTTTCTCAATGTTAAATTGTCTATTGTTATAAATGTAATAACGTTTCAGTGCATTTATATCGGCCAGTCGTTTCTCAGATCAGTTCCAACGGGAGAAAGGGGCAAAAAGGGCCCTTCTCACCGTTAGGGGATGCGCCCCGGGACCAGGTGGCTCCGATGATAATTATATCAGAATTAGAGGGCTCGGCATATGCCTATGAGACAAGTGCACCGTTACACCTGTTGGAAAAACGTTACACCTTACACGAAACGGATGGCCGAGGATGGGTCTTAGAGCAAGGGACCGGAACGCGAACGCCCATACAGCATAACGAATTCTATACGCCCAGCAGTGCGTCAAACTAGTGATTTAATCGCAAACTCTCTTTCAATTGATTTAACCGTCAATTAACGCCGGCTAAATTTGCTTATTTTAATTGTTTAACCTGCACATTAATCAAAACTCTACTCACTACGAAAATTCTTTAAATAAAATGTTAATAAAGAACGTTTGTTTTCTTTGTTGCTACATTGTTTGTCCACGTAAAACTCTTTAATTATTTCTTCACATCCGTAACTATGACTATTGTTAAAATAATTATCGCTAAGTCACACATAAAAAATATATAGAAAATTAACAATGAATGAATCATCTCAGTTACACATCTCCCAGAAAGATTTTGATTTCCTTTAAATCGGCATCGAATGTATGACAATACACAAATTTTAGTAAAGATTTCTATGATCGAAATAGACAGGTCTGAATTTTATCAAAATGATCTTTCCTCGCGTCCAAAGGTGAATTGAATAGTTGTAGAAAACGTGAAAAATAATGATTTTTTTTAATTTATCGTACGGGGATTTTGTAATAATTTAAAAAAAAAAACATTAGCTCATACAGTTATAGAAATAGTATCAACAAATGAATTAATTCCAAAGAAGCATAAGATCACAATCTCCTGACTTAACATGGTCTAATGTTGATTTACAGCAAGACCAACTTAAGTAATTTTGTTAAAGGGTTAGCTGAAAATCCGGTTAGTTTAGTGACAGAGTATTTATATTAGAGTTAAATAAATCAGTGTTGCCAATACACGAGCAGAAACAAATCAGGAACCTTGAACTCGCGTGAATTTCTCCTACCCTTAAATAAAACTATCAAAGTTGGGATGCTTGGAAACAACTTTGGTCAGAAAGGGTTAAATTATAATCTGGATACGAAAATTTTTATATTTGGCAAATATAACAATCGATACAAGACGTAGTAGTGGGATGAAGAGCCATATTGGAGAGAGAGAAGGTTCCAAAATGTAAATTTTAGGTTGGCGCCAAAAAATTCAGTGTTGCCAATACACGGGGCGAAAAATGGAACGAAATACACAAAGCTTTACGAAATCTGCTAAATGTGAACTTGCTCTGAAGCTAAGTTGAGCAGGAAAGGTTTTACCACCTCGATCCTGTCCGATGACGCTAAAAATGTATTTTAAAAAATTGAAAAGAGACTGGCAGCATAGATGGCTAGGATCAGCAGTGTATCAAGTCGTTAGGTGGCCCACAGAGGACAAGACTACAAAAAGGGACATCTTCACCCGTTTAATAATAGGCAATGCGAGGTAGATTTTCAGACACTTGTTGACTTATGTAGCTCGTTGCCTCGCCGGAGGGTTTGTTTCTCGAGGTGAGATACGACGCATTTTCGCCTACGAGTGAATGGATTTGTGGACACTTGTTCAAAGCATAAAGTCTACCTAAGTAAAGCTTATATCTCAATGGCTCCGTATAGAGAGCATGTGGGAATACCAACCGATGTTAGTACCGTGTTTGAGCACGGCTTCTTGGATGAAACAGGGTTGTTTTATTGTATTTAGTGCCAAATTTTGTTGTAGACTATGTGTTGAGAGTGATTGTATTTGTTGGCGTGAATGTTTAGCGTGAAAAAGTAGATGTTCTATTACCCATGGTCCTGAGTGAATGGTATATAAATCGGAATGAATGTAATGGCGTCTGATTACGTTAGAGGCTGTTATCAGCTCCGGAGCCCAACCTCAGTGGTCGGAGGATAAAACCGAGGTCTGACTGCCAATTGTTTGATGCCTACTTGTAATTTGCTAACTTAAAATATAAGCCTGGAATACCGTGAACTACCAGAAGTGATATTATCAACTTTTTACATGTGCTTATGCGTACAAGCATGAGCGTACATAAAATCAATAATCATAAAAATCAAAGATCATAAAAATAGTTTTAAAAACGGAATTATTTATAGAATAATTGCAAATCTATAAAGCATTTGTGTTCTAATTGCAAATTTTCAATCATTACATAAATAGTACCTAATAATGATCGATGGCTGGCAGATGGAACATGGCGATGATTTGATTTGTTTTGAAGGGAATACAGAGTATTAAAAATTATGAAAACTCAGCTGAATGTTTTTATGAGCACAATAATTTCATAAATAAATAATTAAAACAACATACATTTCGTAAATAATAAGATAATCAATTGTAATAAGGAAAATTTTGTACATTCTTGTCATTATGTACCTCAAATTTACTGAAGGCAGGGATAATTTTCAACAATTTTTTGTGTTTACAGCAAAGTACCCGAATGGGCAAATAGTAGAAATGGATGCAATTATTTAATAAAGGGAATTTTTAAATAATCATGAAATGTAAAGTATTGCCCCTCATACAAGGGGTCAAGAACTTCACAATACCTCATTCCAAATTAATTTCCAATAAAAATCCTAGATTATTGTGAAAAAATTCTGTTCCCATAAAATCTGTATGATTGACAGAAACCAAGACAATTCAACATCTGTTCTTCCATTCTTCAGACTGTCAATGTTTCTTATATAGATAATTTTTCAAAGGTTTCTCTACGAACTGGTTCGCAAAGGACAATTGTACCCCTGAAAGCGATTGTCGGGAAAATTTCCCTGGCCGTACAATTCGAAGGATGCACATGTGAACGGACAGAGAACGTCCCACGTATTGTGCCGCGATAATTCCAGCCATTTTTTTTAAACTGTCATGCTCATAATTCATAGGCATACGTCGTTATGGAAAAAGTGTTATTCAAGGGTTGTTGTAAACAATGAAAAATAAACCATTGCATATCTCAATACTACAAAAACAACAATGTAAATGGAAACTTTGTTTGATGTTTCAGTGACAGAAACCCAATTGAAGATGTTGATAACAGATAATATGTATTTTTTCAATAAAACGTGAATGATAATTCTGTGATAACTTAATTTTAGCGAATCCGAATATAACGTAATATAATCTTTTGCGATTAGCCTTGCAAAGAAAAGTGCCTTAAAAAAATTCTATCCTACAACTTTGAACAATATCTTCAGAACTGTCTCATTATGAATTATAATTAATAAGTAATGTTCATTCATTAATGACATTCATTATTTTTTGATGTTGTTATATATTGTATAGATTTTATATGTGTATACGTTGTATACATGTTACGTGTTTATTGCTTTTGTTTAAATCTAAAATTTGCTTTTTAATTTATAACAAGTAGGTTATGTTACACTGCCTAGAGACATGAAAGAGATGGTCATGCGATCACAAAAATTTTGCATACAGCCCTTCCCCTTCCCTAAAGCTGTGTTGTCCCGGCTGCGCGTTATTTCAACATGCTGGGATAAAGGTTTTTTTAAAGACAAGAAGCTATATGTCTCAAAGTTGACCACGTTCGAGCAGGTCCTTTTTTGCCATAATGTATAAGTAAGAATTTGTATTTCTTAGGAGATGTGCAATACGCACAAAAACTCTCAAAAGAGAAAAGGCCTTTGTTTACTTTAAATGTACGCTAAGACGAAAATGGACGTGTCTTTTCACTGGTGCGTTGTTAAGACAAAATGCCAAGAAGAAAACATTTGCTTTGAATACGTCCAACATCATACTGAATGATCGATGTTCCTCTCGTCACCAACGAATACACATTTTCATGAGACGAATGTCATTGCCATGTTGAAATTTCCAAATGTTTAGACGAAGACCTTGGTTTCACACCGGCGTTTCGTGTCGATTTCGATAAGTAAACAATCGGTGAAATAAACAAGGGAGAAAACTTCGAAGGCCGTGCGGTTTAATTGGCTGATTATTTGGTGACAGGTCCTTAGCAGATATTTACAGAGACACACCGATAATTGGGCAATCCGTTTTTATCAGATATCATAAACTTACGAAAGCTATCCAGTTGGTAAATAATTAAAATTATCTTATTTAAATTGTAAGTTGTTAATTTCAGTAGTAATACTTTCCATTCAAGACATGCTTTCATTTATATAACTTGAAAACTAGAACCGTTTGAATGAGGACACTATGCACACGAGAAATGGGTGTTAATTTGTAATGTTACTTTAGTAAATAATAGTAGTAAATTCAGAAATCATGTTGTAATATTCGTTTTGTTTACAAGGCCTTAGTCTGCGGAGGAAGAAAGCTTCTATATAAAAAAAAGAATTTACGCAGTAAAACTTCGGGAAATGCAGCCCATTTTGAAAATTTGGTTCACACGAAGTACAAATACGCAATACAAATAAAATGGTGATATACCATATATTACACAGATCATGTAGTGAGCCAAACGTGCCAATGGTACTTACATCGTTGTCCTCGAGGTATCCATAGACTTCGAGTTTGTCGAGACGGATGGTGCCCTGAAAGGGGTAGATGAGGGTGCCCTGTGGGATCCTGGCGTTAGTCCATACGTTCACCGACATTTCCGGAAGCTTCTTCTTGAGCCGGTTGTGGTTGTCGGGTGCGGCCGTGAGGACGAGAGAGAATTCCTGGGGTATGAGCACGCACGTTTCCATATCGAAAGTCTTGCGGTTCTCCGTTGGTCAAGAGATAAACGCGTCGGCGGTTCACAACATGACAGGGAGGCGATCCCTGGTCCGATCCCTTGCCTGAGGAGAGGACTACTGTTTTCTTACGGCCTAGGACGCCGTCCGGAGGCGTCGACCGGGCGGGGGGAATGGGCGTTCCTGGGTACTTCTTGGCCAATCCTGGGACTTGCTCTGCTTCGACCGCCTATCCGATGCCTCCTTACCCTTCTTCACAAACACGCCTGTTGTCCTACAGACCATCTCGTTATCCTGCCCCTACCTGAAATACCACTCCTCATCCTCTTAACACCCGATTCCGGCTCCCGGTCTTATGTTTATAACTCGGCTCCCGAAGACCATCACCTCCTCCTCCAGCAAGCGTCCAGCTTTTTAAAATGCAAATTAACTGATTTAACTTTAACAAAAATGGATAAAATAAACTAACGATCAAATAGTAAATCGGATAATCTAATAAATCAATTTGGGTATTTGTGGAAGAGCACTGTACCATGTGTACCTTACTTGAGGGTTCAATTTCGGTCCGAGAATGGAAACAACTTGCGGGTCTTAATAAATTTTATGTATCATCCTGCTCTCCTTAAAAAAAAACTATTACAGCCAGTAAGAACAAATACAAAAATTAACAAAAACTTAAATTCACTTAGAAGAAAGGTTATGTAATGCAGACTGCCACATCAAACAAATAGACACTTTAATGTTTAATCCCCCCTTTTATTTAATGAAGGATTAAAGAAATGCATTATTTACACAAAAAATACACAAGTAACCGTGAAAATTACACAAGTAAATATGAATAATGTACTAAACATGAAAAGAAATATGAATGCTGGTTTTGATCAAAACATTGATATAAATCTAAGAAACCCTACTGAGGTTCTCAGGTTTTTAGAAATTGAATAATTAATACGTAACTTTAACAAAAAATAAACATTTTATACCATTTTTATTTACAACGTAAAATTAAAGTGATATGATTATAATTGAAAGAGGTGTAAGAAAGAAGTTGCGACTTCTTTTCTCAAGCGAAGGTTCGTTAAAGTCACTGGGTAAAGAACTGCAATTAGTAATTCTGGTGGTGATTATACTTATAAAAATTTAACCAGCTGCAGCTTTTTAATTTACGGTTTAGCCAATTTAGCTTTTCAGAAATTTACTAAATTGGCATTTAACGATAGCATTAATTATTTCATTTAACTTTTTTCAGCGATCGCCACACCCGTTTGTAAATTGTTTATGTAAATCATCTGTACACGCTCACGAAGAATTGCAGCACGCTTAGTACAATGAATACATTTAAATAATACTACATTTCAATTCTTTAAATTGTAATGTTTGAATAATTTAATATCACGGGATTTTCTGATTAAAAAACAACAAGGTACATCGGATCAGAAAGTCATGTGTTTTACTATAAATTATGTAATTATAATCACTGTCCAAACGAAAAACCACAAAATTAATGCAGTGTTTACGTTTTAAATCGACTATTAATCGTTATTCATAGTTATTATGGAAAATCAACAAATAAATACAAGTGTTTGGTTTTTATCTTTGAGTGAAGATTATGAATAACTATTTTACTTCATTTTGTGAGACATTCATGAATATTATGTGTAATGTTTATGGTCAAAGATATCATGAACTATCGTTATCTCGTCACTATCGTTATGTTATCTCGCAGCAGAAGCAGCATTTACAGCAAGTTGAAAGTCTGACGGTTTATGTATTTTCAATTTATTTTCAATAAATGTTATTGTTTAGCAGTATGACGTCCAGTTTAATTCCACCGAGTACCAGTTGTCAATGTTAACAAAAACAAATTAGTCAAGTTGTTATTTAATTTTTTAGTACGCCAGCCCACATACTTTTCTGAAGGAATTGAAGTCTCTGCACTAAAAATAAAACTTAAATATTTCTTCCGGTTTCAGATTTCTTGGTCTAATAACAATAATTTTTATGCGATTTCAATCAATTTTTGTATTTATAAATTTCAATAAAGAATAATTATCACGAAATTTCTAGAATGCAAAATTTATGTTTTTAAGTTGAAGCTGAAGGAAATGTCTATCTTCCTTTTAGACGATTTTTAATTTAAATGATTACAGATAAAAATTTGGTTAAGCGGTATATATATATATATATATATATA
>CM077102.1:32784436-32816066 GCA_039619505.1 Cimex hemipterus
TATATATATATATATATATATTTATATATATATAATTATTGTATTGACAGTGCAATTTATACCTGGGTAACATTAAATGTGAACAAGCAAATATTAACTTAACTGTGCTTAAGAAGAACCTGTCTTGGCGGTTGAAAAATTCAAATTAACATTTCTTTTCCTACAAAACGGCGTAAAATGCCTATTACTGCATTTCTGATTATTTGCTCGGTTTTCCTTTAATTAATTAAATTTTTGTCCAAACATGTAGTTGTTAACGATTTACTCAATTTATAAAGAAAAATTTAGTGGAATTTTTTGTATGAAAAAAATCTTTGAGCTGGTATCGGAAGTTTGTTCAACGGTCCGCCAGTTCCCGCTATTTTTCTGATGTCATGTACGCTTCGGTTCAACGCCAATCTTCAATGGATACCGCAAACGTTTTTGTAAAATCTCTTCATATTGGATGATTATTTTCAGGAGAATTGATTTGTGATACTACCCAATTCCAAATAAATGATGATTATTGTGCATTGGTTGCATTGGGCGTGATGATTGGTCATATTAAAATCTAATTATTTTTCTGTAATGTAAAGAAATACTTATGAATGAATATCCAAAACAATGAGTAGGTACCTCTTTCACGCGCTGAGAATGGTTGAACGGGATTCGAAAAACAAAATTTATAGTTCAATAAAAAATCTGAATTTTAGTGCTTCTGTCTGTCTTTTCGACTGTCGTTCGCAGATTTATGAATGGCTCGTTTGGTAGGCGTGGTAATTAAAAAAAATGCTTCGATTTCCAGATAGGCCCTCTCCGTTATTCATAGAGGCGAGATAGGGATCTCTATATGTATTAGCCGGTATACGTGACTTGGAGATGGCATCAATGAATTCCCCACCTCCGCTCAAATATCGCCGCGCGCAGTAGCCGTTCTTTCCTTTTAGCACCGAGACCGTAAAAATTCAAAAACCCGGTATAATTGGACAACCCTCTCCACGCCATCTCGATCATGCCCGGGACTCGGCACTGTTATTAGACTTATATTGGTTTTCTACATAAGGTCGGAAAAGTGGAGTTCCACTCCAGTGATTTATAGTTGGCGAGTTGTATAAGGCAAGGAATCTCGCCCTGGTGGGAAAATAAAAACACGTTGCACAGACGTAATTAATATAAACCACTTATCGGGATTTGTAAACAGGACGACACCTGACCTTTTCTCGTTCAAAAATGAAAAGGCTGAGAAAATTATATTAAAAATTAATCCAACCGAGAAAGAAGCAAATAAAACAGTTTATTAATCCGTTTGCTTTATACGGTAAGAACAATTTATTTTTACGTATTCAAGCAATAATGATATCAAAATACAGAAGATTCCAGATCAAACATTACAAAAAATGTTTCTATTTTTAATTCTTTGTTGGGGGCGGTTAATAACAACTATCAACTCCGGGCAAAACAGGATTGTGATTAGGGGTAAATTAGGGATAGGAAGCTATAATTAATGTATTTAGAAAAATAACCATAGCAACAAGAACGTCCTAGAAGAATAAATAGATTTGCCAACGAATTATTCCGGATGGTATCACCCTGGAAAAGAGAAGCTTATGTTGCACTGAAGGATACAAGCAAGAAGAAAAAGTCGGTTGTGCTTTTGTAACTTATCATACGCCGTTAGGGATAGAATATAAAAATATCGCCTTGATGATGAATGCTCAAATAACCAACCAAAGTAGAACTATCGTAGATGATAAATAAACCCAAATAATAACAGATAGTGATGTTAGGTTGGTGCAAAATCAATGCAGGTTTGGAAAATGTTTCATTTTCGCAGGTGCTTGTCACGTAAACAAAGCCTCAAATCTAATTTCTGAATTGTAATAAATGCTTTTACAATAACTACTATCTTTTATACAAGTGAATGCTCAAACAGCGCATGACATCAATAGGGTTTTGGAGGAGGGAAGCATTGGCGAATGTACGTGCAGCAATGGTTTCAGAGATTTCGATTCCGCAGACAGGGTAGGCATTCCGTTGTGGACGACGACCAATTCAATAGTTGATTGAAGAAAATTCACGTAAGACAACACGTGAAATTGCGGAAGAGCAAAACCTTAGTGTTGACCACTCCTCCGTTGTTCGCCATCTAGAGCAAATTAAAAAAGCAAAGGTCTACAAGTGGGCAGCGCACAAATTTCGAAGCCTAAAGAAATCGACGCTGTGAAATTTGGACGTCTCTTCTAGTTAAAAACTGGCTGGTCCTTTCTGGTCACAGTAAAGAAACTCTTCAAAAAAAGTTTTTAAAATTATATTTTACTGTCATAAAGTTAATCCCTCCCTACCTTTTATTTTTCCATAAACTCATGCCATTGAGATACCTTTTTAGGTAGGGGAGGCATTACATTGAAAACTTGAAAAACATAATGTAAAAATAACGAATATTCAGATATCGTGAGATGCGGTCTAGTGTGATGTAGGTATCAGAAAAACATTTTCTTTATCATGCCAACGTTTCGTCTTTTATTGAGATCATCTTCAGGGCCTGGGATTTACAAACATAGTTTACATTTAGAAAATACATATAAAATTTGGAAAAGTGAATTTATACAATGCAAAAATTATATTTTATATTCTATCAAAGTATTTCTACTCACTCAAACGTTGGCACGATAAAGAAAATGTTTTTCTGATTCCTACATCACACCAGACCTCATCTCACGATATCTGAATAAGTATCTGTTAACGGTCACTAATCTCTACGCAAATAACGAATAATGCTAACATTATGTATTCACACCCTAAATGTATTGTTATGTTAAATTCTTTTCCGTACATTGGCCTCAATAGCTTAACATGATTCCTCCTATATTATACATTGAATTAAGAAAACAAATTGCAGTTAAAACCAAATCTTGTCTCGTTAGCGTCATTGGTGAATATGTTTTAACCTAAAATTATATAATTGATTCACCCCCATTTGTGTATCTATAACCTAACGGATTTTTTGTAATTTTTCATTCAGCGTTGATCCCATCTGAACATAATGCAATGAGGAAGGGAAAACAGCCACCATACCATTTTCAAATGGGAACCAAAGGCTAAATAGAGAATTATCCTAACATACAGAAAAAATGTAAGGAATGAAATTGTAGTAGCGACAGTCAATGACCTGGTAATATGAAGAGAAAAGAGTGAATGAATTACACTGATATAGGAAGGTACAATAAGACAGAAGTCTGCCGTGCCTGGGGAGTACAAACCCAGATTCCTAGTATCCTCATTACCATTACCAAGTAATTACAAATAAAAATGGCGATAATTCAACCTACAAAATATGTGACGTTGAAATAAAAACGGGAAAATCGACGCCGTTTCGTTTTCCCTTATCCATTCGTCATAAACATCGAAATATCGAACTCACTTTCTGTTTTGAACGAAAAGTGGCGTAGCGTGCAAGGTCGGTTTTCTGTAATCAGTGATAACATCGATAATCGCACTGTGCCCGGAGGGAAATAAAAGGACAATTAAAACGAGAAATTCCCGAAAATTACATTGGCGTGAGTCATTACGAAGTAAACTTTCTTTATTATTAATACACTCGTTACGTCTGGCATTTGTCGTCCCATGTGAAATCTCCCCTGTTACTAATTCCCATTTTGTCCTTGGTGCCGTCCCCAGAAGTCTCGCGTGTCGCCTTTGATGTCATTAAAGAATTTTTCCTTTTCAGTAATTGGTGCGAGTCCTCCAGCTACCTGTTGGACCCGTCCCATTCCCGGCCGGTTCAAATTTATTCCTTGTAAACGCCGTTTTCATACATGAAATGGCCTCCCCCATTAAAAATACCCCGGGAAAAAATGCATATTTTAAATTTGAATGCATAAAAGCCAAAAGTAATTACGGAGCCGTGACAGTTCAGTAATAATAATTTTATTTCTACGTCGATTCGCATTAAAACAAGACATTAATTATTTATTGTATACGTAAAACAAGACCCTTTCATGGGGTTCCACGCAAAATTCGTGAAAATCGATTGGCAAACAAGCCTTATGTTTAATAAAATATTATTTTGAATTATTCACATTAGTAATATTCATAAATTATTTTTTTTTAATTTATCTATAGTAGTCATAATGACGTTATAAGTTATGAATGTGTAAGATAGGATATTCATCTTGGCCCTTTGAACCAAAGTAATTATTTTAATTGGATTATTTTTTTATGCAAAGTATGGTTGAGTTAAAAGGTTAATGCCATGAGCGGGACTCGAACCCACGACCTCCGTACCGTCACTCTTCTACCACGAGAGATATAGCGATTCGTGACACTAATTGTAACTCGACCATACTTTGCATAAAAAATAATAAATCATTAATGTATAAAGATAGAAGCAGTACATTTTTAAAACATTTGTGCACTATGTTACTTGATAATATTTTTAATAATTCTTTAGTTATATGTAGTCAAATAAATTTTTATTTGATATAAATAAATAAAAGGATAAGAAAATATAATTTGTTCGTAATAATATTAGATATTGCGATAAATGTCAGAACATTGATTTTTCTAGAAAACAGTACACACATGTTGAATGTAAACCAATACATTTTGCATCGCCAGAAATTGATTTTTACAAACAGTTTTTTTGGTTGCTTCCGGCAGGATTGTAATTAATAATAACAATATTTTTAACAGATTAATTTCTACCTGGACAGTTTGTACTTGTCCAGTAAAATTAGTACAATGTTGTATAAATATGTTGGCCAATTTTCAAATCAATTTTTCTATCAGACAAATAGAGGATGTTTTTTTCCCAGCAATTCCCTAATATTAAATTATCTGTTAAGGTTTGACCACTAAATGAAATCGTTTATCTAAAACTTTTTTTTGCTGCACGGGCGAAAGATTTTCAGTGATGAAAATGCTTATTGTTTAATATTTAATACGTAATTTAAACTGCTCAACAATGAATAAGGATATTTGTAATTTATTCCTTTTCTATTAATTTATATTAAAATAACCGATACATTCTTGTTAGTTGGGCAAAACAGAATAGAAAATACAAATCCAAATAAAACAAATGTTAATCTTCATGTTTAATAACGGGTTTACCTAAGGATTGAAAATATAAACAAACGCCTTTTCTAGTTTTTTCACAATTTTAGTGTAGTTGTATACTATTTAGCCATGGAAAGAGATCATCTTGAGCCAGAATGCTAATGCGGTCGAGCATTATCGTGTATTAACACGACGTTTTCCCTAAAAAATTGGAAGGAATTGACCACCGCTTCCAGAAGAACTTCCTCAACATGCAGTGCAGTCAAAGATTCTATACGGCAATCAGTTCGGTATCGGCACTGGCGTTTAGTCCAAGCACTGACTCACGCATGACACATGAAGTAAAGCGTTCTACATATTCCTATCATTTGATCACAAATCAAGCCGGCACTCATCCGTGAAAAAACAGCCCCCAATTTTCAAATGTCTGAGGCTGAATTTCGAAAAGTCGCCTTTCTACTTGATGCCTCTCCAGTAGTCGAGAAGAGGAATAGGCTATTCTCGCCATGCCTTCTTATCAATGTTTTAGTTATGACTCACCCATATGTTTGGAGTAACTATCAAGGAAGCCGTTTAATGGCCGATCCGTAGGGCGGCAAGACCAACAAAACTATCGCCTGTATCTGTCGATCACTACCTTCTGCAGTCCATCCTAGATGGTAGAGTGCAGCACGTCATTGGCTAAAGTTCGCGCTTTATATTTGGACTTAAGTTACACTTTGAAGGAAAAAGTTTTTTTACTCAAATTTATTATTTCATTAACGTAAACAAGTTAAAAACTAATTAACTCACAAGACTAGTTGGCTCAGGAAAGGATGAAATTGATCTGATTTTCTTCATTTTTAATCTAAAGACTGTAAAAGGATTAGTAACACCCTGCAAAATAAGCATGCTATTTATGTTGTGTTTAAATTTTAAGTCAAATAAATATTTTTTTTACATAATATGCCATTACGAAGTAAGCAAATTTTTTAACAATGTAACTAATAACTTTAATTATATTTTAAATTTAAATTTTACATAATGTGAGAGCGAGCCATTCTCGTCCTCCTAATTTTTCTGTTTTTTTCTTTCCGTCGTGTTTGGTCATTCAGTCTTAAGTGAATGGCATTTCTGAAATAATGTAAATATCAATACGCTTAGCATTAACAACACTAAATGAATTCTATTATATTAGATGGTCCGACTGGCCAAATAACCTTTTTCAATTAATTAATCTTTATGTTAGGTAATGAAATGAGAAAGTTAATATCACGAGAGGGGATTCATCCACGAAGATCGGGGGTTCGAATCCCGCTCGTGACACTAACTTTTTCATTTAAATCAATTCCTTACAAAATTAATCAATTATGTTAAATTATTACATAATTAAATTAAATGAATTGTTGTTTATTCCCGCTACTATCACTAGCCGGCAGGAATTGGGCCGCGGTAGCCGAGTGGTTAAGGCGTCTAACCCTCGGCCAGTAGATCCCGCGGTCGTGGGTTCGATCCCCACCGTCGGCTCTGGAATTTGTCTGACGCCTAAGGAGACCGGTGGCCGGAATTGAAAGAAATTGACACGGCACTCATCAATGGAAGGGGCGGGAGCCGATCTCAGCGACCCTGAATTTGGTTCCCGCCCCCTTCAAAAATGAGTTTCTTAGATGGAAGAACACCAGTACAACGGGGGCTCAAGTTCAAATTCGTGTTGCGAGCCTTGCCCCAAAAATATCGTGCCAGGAGCCAACAATAAGCTGTATAGTTACAATGCTCTGGAGGGAACTCCTCCATTCCCTGGTATCCATTGAAAAAAAGTCTCTAGCGACGTTACACATTTGCCGATTTGTATGGTTCAATGAATAACGGAAAAAACACGAACATGTAAGACCTGAGCAATTAAACGATAAATAAATGTATTGTACATGTCAATAGATAGATAAACGAGCTTTTTTTTTTAAATTTTCCATTCCTGACATGCTTTTATGTATGACCACAAACTCAATAATCTCATTAGTATAATTACACATGCTGGTCAATGTTTTTATGTAGGGCTAATAGTAAAATCTGATTTCTGAAAACTATCCTGATCCTATATTTTTTCTAAAGTGGAGACTGCTTATTTAAAAAAAGGTCGTTTTTCACGATTTTTCATTTTTCATCAAAAATTTTCTTCTTTACTAATCAATTAATTAATGATCTGCTTAAAAAAGTTTATCATTCATTTATAGTGTAATAATAATAATAAATGATTACTGTGACTAAAGTACGTGGAGGGTTAACATCAAAACTGAAATTGCAGATTGCTAATTTGAACGGTCTAATTTGTACAATGGTGTTATTAAACGGTTATCCATATAATGAAAAATCACGAGTGGAATAAATTTCAACAATTAAATATTAACCGCCGCTAAAAAAAAAAGAAAAAAAATCGTCCAGATTCTAGAATGAAGAAAAATACACCGTACAATTGTACGATCTGCCCGGTAAATCTCGACAAGACGCGCACACTTGTAATAGTGAGCAGAACACGGGATCTAGTTTTCTTCGGTTATAAATAATTTATATCATGTGAAATCTAGTTATGACGGAAATAGTGTGATAATGAGACAATTCCATTCTCGGAGATAGGCATTCGTCCTTTCTCACCACATCTTTGTGACTACCTTTGCCGGCCGATAAAGTTTTCGAACCAAAGGAAGCGAATTTTTAAACAACAATGTATTTGCGCTACATATTGCAAATTTGTTAGTAATACTGTTTGTTTCTCTCGATTGATTACAACATTACAAAATTCCAGGACTGCATCCGTGTTGTAAGAAAGAATTAAAATAGTTAATACAAAATAAATTTTACCCCAGTATATTGTTGTTGTGAAGAAAGTCCCAGACATGTTTCCAGCGGTGCGCCTACTAGTCCTGCTAGTCTCCTCCGACCTTTCTCCCTTTAGACAATTAGCTTTGAACCTTGTAAAAAAAATTGCTAAGCCATCGCCGTTTTGGTAGCCGCAGGCGACGCGGTTGGTCCCGATATGTAAGATCTTAAGAAGCAGGGTTGGGATGCATTGAGAGTTTAGTATCTTTCGAATGGCAACAAATCAAATCCTTGAATGGATCCTTGGAATGTGGAGGTCGTCGTTGTGAACAGTAAGGAACTTTGATCGTTTATCTATGATCTTTTGATTGGAAGGATTGGTTGCGATGGATATTGGATGCCCACAGTTCCTTTCCGTATCGGGGGTTTAGTGTCGAATTATGTTAATTAGTTCTTCATTCTTCTAGATATAATTCTAAGTAACTTACTTGGGAGGAAGGCCGTAGTTTCTTGTCGTAAAGTTCGAATGGCTTCGAATAGCGTGTTGACATGTTAGGTTTGTGCATAGTAAAATCGGGAAAGAGCACGTAAAAACCCACGTTTTCTACCCAGAAACTAATTTAATTGAAATGACTAATAAGCTGGCAAAGTGGAAGGTGAAACTTATAAAATCGTCTATGGACGTTTTCCTGGCTCCATGGCTCAATTGGAAGTTTTCGTAAAAATTAAAATGTTCCTAAAATTTTTGAATTTACTGATTAATGACTGTAATAATTAGGAAAACCTTTAAAAACGCCTTCTTATATAGCGTAATATTTTCTAAAAAGGAGATATAGTGCAGGCCTGTGAGTTAAAGGCTGAACAAATTTCATAGAAATATTAAATACTATGTAGAGACTAGTGGCCGTTAATCTATAATTATTCAGATATCCTGAGATGCGGTCTGGTGTGATGTAGGCTTCAGGCACTCACAATTGAAGACGCACGAATGAATAAGTACACAAAAGACAAACACTTTGAGCTCTGAAGATGCTCTCCATAAAGATCGAAACGTTGGCACGATAAAGAAAATGTTTTCTCAAACCTACATCACACCAGACCGCATCTCAAGATATCTGAATAATTATATTAAATAATAATCTAGTATTCGTGGTCCTCTAGGCCTATTAATATCTTTCAATTAATTAAGGGTTTTAGTTGAGATAAAAAGGTCAGTGTCATTAGCGGGATTCGAACCCACGATCTTTGGCTAGATTCGCTGCTACTCTATCTCTTGAGCCATCGTGACTTCGATCTACACGGACACTAACTTCTCATCTCAACCCGTCCCCCTTTTGCCATTTTTCAAATGTCGTGTAATCAAGATTCAATTCTCGGCGACGGAAGTTAGTGTCCGAGTGGGTTCAATCCCGCTCATGACACTTGCTAGAGCTGACGAATCGCTTGAACTTCAGTAAGGTGCCGGTTTCTCTAAATTTTCAAATTTTTTCTGTTACCTTATGGCGTCCAGAACCGGTCCTTCTCTCGTAGGACCCAGTATCACGAAAAAGTTCTATAAAAAATATTCTAGGATCAACGTAGTATATATTTATAATCAGAGAGTCAGTAACCAGATTGAGATGCTCAAATGGCTGCAGTTTTGAAATCTCCCACTTTATTATTATTATTGGTAAATTCAATAAGACTAAATAGGGCCGAATTTTATGTATATGTAGCTGTGTATTAAGTGTATGTATATATAGAGTACAGTCAGTATATGTGAGGGAACACCCCCGTTTATCTTAACAAGTGGAGCAGGGGACTCAACAATTGAGTCGTCCGAGTACATCTTTAAATATAAATAATAAGTAACTTACAGTTAAAAAGTATTCTATTATGTGCTTTTTTTAGTTCGTCTTATTGATCAAAGTAATTACTTTACAACTAGAGTTGGTGGTAGAAGCGCGGGGGTACTGATCCAGAAGTCGTGATCGTCGATGTGTTTAGAAATTATCGTAAAAACACCCGGATAATATCGAGAGCAATCAGGCAACGCCAAACCTATCCAATTAGGCATTTGATCATCACAATTCTTTAGCAATCATCTCTTGACTAAACGTGTTTGTATAAGCATAACGATCACAACGAGAGTTACTACGCATTAAACATAATGGTGTATAATGCGTAGATAATTTCTTAGCTTTGTGGTGTAAACATCTGTGCCACCAAGACCACTCGGTCAAAGTTGTTTTATAAACTGGACAATTTTAAATTTATATGTTTAATAAGCTAACTAATTGGTGGTATTGTTTTGATTGTTAATTGTTGAATTAATTATTGTTTTGATTGACTTCCTTACACCTTTCATTTGTTCTAAAGACCACTTTCCGGAAAATGTGTGTTTAGATTCTAAAAGTGGCAAATTCAGTCTTATTTATGTTTTGGTGTAACAATAATATCTCAATTCAAATAAAATACAAAAATTAAATAAACAAAGTTAATGACAAACATCATAGTGACTGACTGTCCGATAGAGCCTTTTTTCCATTTAAGATTTAGCACGCGCTTGTGATGATTCGAGATGATGGAGCCTCTGCGGCTGTGCTTACCTCGTGGGTTCTGACTACCTCAGCGTGGCTGTCCGTGACAGTTTCTCCGTCGACCCTCGTGATCATTGTGTGGATACCCGGACATTTAGGTCTGGAGTTAAAAATGGCGGACCTGGCTGAAGTCCCAATTTCCGGAATTAACCACAACGATCTGTCCTCCTGACAGTAACAATATAATAAGAATGTGGCAGAAAAGATGTGCCAGATCGGCAGAGAACCTCTCGCGTATCAATGTTATAAATGTCCATCGGAGGACCTAAAAGACCTAAAAGAAGAGTCATCCTCACTCGATTAAGGATAGACCATGTGAGGTTGACTCACGGACACTACTTACTAATATTAAGTACCCTATCGATTAAGGCTAGTTACGTACTATGTGTAAAGCTGATGGATTATTTAGATAGGTTATCTACCAATCCTCACCCGATTAAGATTAAGCAAAGTTGACTAACGGACACTTCTTTGGGCACTCGCAAGTGTGTTCGGGATATAAAGAAAGGTTGCACGATGTGTCCCATCTATTTGAAAAGACCTTGGCTCCATATAGACAGTGCGTGCGGATACCTCCCTATATGAGAATTGTTCTTGAGCAGGGCAGCGGGAATTTGTGATTCCTGTTCCGCTTCTTAGATAGTTTTATTATATATAGTGGCCAGTAGAGAATGTTGAGAGTGAATGTATTCATTGGAGTGACTATATGCGAGTGGGTTCATGTCGAAATATCAAATTTCAATTAACTTAGTTGAATTTAATTAGTTTCAACATGTTTAGAAGGTAATGGAGAAATATCGAATCTTTCAGCACTCTAATTTTATTGAATGGTAAGTCACATGAGGTTCCCGCATACTCTGTCATCCTAAAAAGGTCTCTGAGGATCTTTACCTAGTCTATTCGGCCTTATCGGACATTTTCATTCTCAAGATGAGAGCTGACGCACCTCCGCATACGACAGGATTGTGATACTGCCGCAGCATTGGTGTAGAGGCAGCTCAGCCCCGAAGGAACAAGACAACCTCGCTCCCCGCATTCCAAGTGGCCGGGCCTGCATTAAGCATCAGACCATATGCCGCGCGCAAAGGTTTACCTAAGCCGAAGTTCAGCTTGGTCTCCCGCGCACTAACTACAATAGATAGAGAAGGCGACTATATCATCCAGAGTATTGGGGCTCCTCTAGCTAAATAACTAAATAAGCTAAACTTCTGTATCCTTTCCGGTTTCGTTTAAGCCTCCTGTTGGCCCAGCCAACACCTACGAGTAGGACTAGTTGACTACCCGTTGGATTCTTGACAGGGCCCTGCTGCATAAAAAAGGCACTTCCATAGGATAGGAGTACTGTGTAGATACAGCCAGGAAGAAGAGGAGACCGCTGAACACCAATCCTCTTATCGACAGTGAGTGACACAGTGGAATGTTAATCTAGCAGTTGAGCCCCACCTCGGAGGCTGGAAGGATAAGCCCAAGTCACACCCGGATAATTCTCGAGGTCTGCCAGTAATGTACTGTATTTTTGTTTATAGTAAATTACTGATCTTGCGGGTAGATTGCGAGAAGTGATCACACCTAATAAGAGCAGTAATCACTAATTTCACATTGCTCACAATTGAGTGACTGCAGCTTGGTTTGTGGTGAATGTTCAGTATTTTCAACCGAGATGACAGATTTTTCCTAAGTCACTGAACAAATATACGTGTACGATATGTTCCGAAAAATCCCTGGCTAAACCGGACCGTTATTAGATGAAACTGAGCGTTTTGTTACCGTCGGAGAAATTTCTAATAAGTTGAGTTTTCAAGAAATGGCTGGCTATGCATAATCTCATGTTTATCCATTGTCATAGTAAGTATGAAATATGTTTCTTAAGTTACCCTGGCAACCAAAGAATAAAAATAGATTTTGGAACTGAATTCAAATATAACAGCTTAACAAATGATATTCATATCCAATATGATAAGTATTTGATTGTTTTGAATAAAGCTTTTAGACCACTACCCAGCAAATAACGTTAATGTTGATAGTACCAATGAACGGACATTGCCCTCTGTTAATTGATATGAAAAAATGGGACGGCATTAGTTTCTAGACTATTCGACCTTAGTTAATTGACGGCCGATTCGACTTTGAAATATCTGCTTAAGACCATGGCTCGGGCGGAATGCACTAAATCGCAAAGAGCGAATGCTTGCAAATCGATCAAAAGTAAATACCGTCCTTCATACGCCGACAGGCAACTGTATACCAAATCGTGATAATGTTTGCCGTATTGGGTTGTCTATTTTTTCCTGCAATCAGAAATATGGAGACTAAACGAAGTGACCTGTAAAGAACCATTGACATGGGCAGTTAACGATGCATTAAGAACGACACAATAAATATTTTGTAGTTTATCATCCTGCTCACTTGTTTTGCATTTCAGCATGTACTCGTCTTTAATGGTAGTTAGCCTTGATCGAAGAGACCGAAGAGACTAATCATACTTCACGTAGCTTAAAGCCCATTCTTATTCGTTTACGCTTCACACACACGCGCGCGCGCGCACGTACGCACGCAAGCGCGATTCGTGGTTTTCAGTTCATGTCGCGCAGAAATCTTGCAAAAAGCTTAATTGTTTATTATTTATCAACACAAATAAAGTATTGTGAAAATAACGTCAATCAAAAAAAAAATTGGCATTTCATGGAAACAACTATATAAAACGCTAATTTACATGATGAATCCGCTTCAGTTAATTATATTCTTTTTGGAAAAAATATCGTATTTTCTCCGCTTTTAAAAACAATGAGTGATTAACCCTAATCGTTCCTAACCTATATCAACTTTTTCTTATTAACAACGTTTAGGCATTATGCCACATTCAAGAAGTTTATTTCTCGAACATATTTTCATGGGACAAATCGATCATCCTATCTCTATATGCTGAATCCAAACTTAGGCTGAAACAAAGTCTCAAGGTGTCAACTTCGCATGGCCTATCCTTAATCGAGTGGGAATGACCGATCCAGATTGAAGCAGTCCTGCTTCCTCTTCAGTATACAAAATAGTTAATGCAGATGCATATTTTTCATAAGTTGGAATCATTTAGCAATACATTTATATTTGGTTAACTAAGACAAACCATGGTTAACTTTAGTTGTTAACCGGTTATTAAAAGAAGTCAATATTCCAGAAAATGAAGATCCAAATTAATCTTTTTGGTGTTCAATTTGCAAGACAAGCTGGCATAATTATCGATGCACTGGCCGATTATCGCCTCTTGTAACATCAAAGTCAAGAATGTTAAAACACGTAAAACCCAGGTGGCATCGGTTCACCTGGAGGCAGGTGCTCATCTCCTGACAAAAAAACTGAATATACATATGGCAGAAATGACGGTGCGCAATTTGGAGGATTTTTTTCCGCTTTGCGGAGAGTCGTCGGATAAAGAGCTCGGCCGTCCTAATGGAGGAAATGGTCTAAAATCGCTTTACAGAGTGCCCCCTCTAAAATATGGTTCGTGATGCCCGTATAATGGGCCGGCGCAATCACAGCGGATAGTGTCTTTGTCAAAGCCTTTCGGAACTGCAACCATCGAAAATAACAGTCATGAGGATTTAAAAAAAATATAAATTCTAAAATACTGTTGCCACCTCTAGTGAAACTAAGTAAATACAACTTCTTTCAGATACTATACTTTTATGAACAAAACTGATTGCTCTTTTACAGTGTATATGGACGACACACAAAGGCATAAAATGGATTCATAAAACTAATTCTAATAAATTACCAGATGCCTTAACCAAAGCTCATAGGACAATTTAAGTATACTACAGAATTGAAAAATGAAAAAAGTATTGTTTTTCTAGAGCTGACAATAAAACATACATAGTACATCAAAATTAATACATTGGCGGGCTATTTCAAAGAATGTATCGAGCAATTCCTTACATATTTTTTAGCAACGTTTACGGAATGTCCATTGAGCAACGAAGGACTGACATTTTATTGCCGATAAATTACCAAAAGCTGAGATGCGGCACGATGACAACCTGATCCATGCCTTCTTGCGTAACCTCCAGTACCTCCATACAATTGAAGTTAAATGACACAGATAAAATCTCCCATTTGAGTTTAACATTTGATTTTGTAAATAAATATTTGAATAGTCCGGCATTCAAAGTCAATGCGATTTTGCGAGAACTCTCGCCACCCTCAACGGTTCACCTCCAAAGGCACCACCCCATACACCCGCTTCTCATTCGGGTGTACACCTAATTTCGGCAGCATTAGGAGGAATATGTGAGGCAATAGATACCTCTCGAAAAGTCCACATCCTTCCTGCTTCCCGGGATCCCACATCCTTCCAAGCTAGCAAACTCAGCAACCCCCAGAAACACCCAGGCTCCTCACCTCTTTTTTTTTCTGGGGCTTCCGACATTTAGGTCATTTCATCCTCCAACTAAGTTTATATTCTATTTACCCTTCCAAAAACTACATTCATACAAATAAATACATCCATACAGTACAATCATTCCGTTTGATCGGTAGAGTACTTGATATTCCTCCACCGAGCTTATACTCAAATTAATCTAGATTGGGGGCGAATGAAATATTTTTATAAATATTCCGCCATCGTCCCTCAACGCACACTCTCCTAGTTTGCCATTCACGCTAATAAATACATGCACTCGGACAAAACATATAGACATACGACACATACAATACTATACACAATTAAAAAACAAAAAAAACACAATTTTCCCTAAAAAGCGGTACAGAGGACTATGAAACTCGCTACCGTGCGCGAGAACTATTCTTAAGTCCGGCGGCATGCCTTGCCCGCTCCCTATATGGAGTCAACAAGGCAAGGCACGCCTCTATTATGTGGGACACATCGAACAGTCACATCTTAAATAATTTATTAATTGGTAAATAAATATTCTATATAAATGTAAATATATTTAAAATATACATACTAATATCAATACATAATTAATAAATAAGTTAATAATGAAATGGTAAGAAATCATCTACATAAATGTAAATATATAAATATTAATATATAAATAATTAATATAAATGTACAAACATTAATGTATATATATATTAATATAAATACTTAAATAACGAATAAGTTAATAATTAAATGGTAATAAATAATCAATATATAAACACTAATTTAAGAGTTAATTAATAATCATAATAATAATGAATAATTAATTAATTGATATTTAGGCTTTCAATTGTTTTTGTTTAAAAATTCGAACAATATTCTACACTATTTCATTTTTTTAATTTGTTAAATATTAAAATTTAAGGGCTTCATTACCACTTTGCAACTGAACATGACGTTCTAGCATGGAATTTTTCGCAGCTTCATTCTCCGAATAAAAAAAATGTTGCATTGTCGCGAGTTCATTATATGTTTCACAATAAGGGGAGGGTCTGAAACGATTTATATTCTGATAAGCTCAACAGGTAATGATTCGGCCAATTTCTAATAATCGAAGCATAAAACCGCCTTGCGTCCCCTCATTACTAGGGTTCGCAACAGCAGAGGTGTTTTCGAAAAAAAGGCTATTTGTAAGTATGTCGGTTCTAATGCAGGGCCGCTGGATTCGAACACGGAACCTTTACCTCACAGCATTGAACGCCGTGCCAACGACTTAACCGTTGCGGCCACCGACGCCCCTTTATCAGTGTCGTACCACTTTTTACACTTTTTTAGTTAATACTCTCCTTATATCAGATTTGGGCATTTTAACGTTCTGGAGTGTTTTGCAAGATTATTTATTACATTTTCGATTTGGGAAACTGAGCTTGACTATTCCAAGATTTATTTACAAAATTCAATTTTAAACTCAAATGGGAGATTTTATCTGTGTTTTATTTAACTCTAATTCTTTAAAACGGGCCAAATATTGTTGTACGTTTATCTATGGAGAATTGTCTAAAGATAATTAAAAATATTAAGGGTGGCCACTTTTTTTCTCACTCAGTATATATTGCCGTTAAGTAAATAAAGTAGAGGAATGGCCTCGATGCAATCCCCTGACGAACACCTTACTTACAAAATATGTCAGAGTTTGTATCTAAAATATAGCTTGATGTAAAAATTCTTTAATGTAATCAGTAAGGAAAGAAAATAGTTAGAAGTAATAGGAAAATTAAAAGAAATTGTCAATTTTTTATGGAAACTGAAATCTATGTGTAGTAACCCGACCGCCACATCACCTACTTTAAAATACTTGATTAATTTGTTGTTCTGATGGTAAAAGATTTTTAAACTGCGACGTTGTGAACCTGTGGCTTTATGGTTTCAGATCATTCTGGGCTGACGGGCCAAATCACTGAGACATAGAAACATCAAATAAATCCAACTTTGCTTTACTATAATTTATGAAAACGATCAGGTTAAAGCTTGAAAGATTAAAATAAAATTTTAAAATAACTGGCGCACAACAAAAATAAATTAAATCTTATTCAGACAACTTACAAGGTATCACCTCTATTATCTCATCCTTCCGCCCGCCCTTACGGACGAGTTCATCCTTCCATCATTTAGGAAAGATTGCAGTGGGTGGGCCCATGAAGCTAAGAATGGTACACCGTTTAGCTTTTGGATAATAGCAGTGAGCCTCGGAGACTAAAACGGTAGTCGATAGTACCAAATTATGGGGGGGAGGACAAAACACTATTGGAGTTTTTGGGCGGAGGGGTGACCGACGTGACACGCACGCATTCCGACACGACAACCCAGCTTCACCAAATAGCCAACATTTACAAAACCCCGTCTACCCAGGTAGTCGATTCATAATATTATCACATAAAGCTATTTTGATCAGACATGACGTACTCATGTCATGATATGGTTTTTTACACACTATATAAAAAACGGTTATTATTATATCGATATTTAATAATTAGCAATTTATTACCTCAGTTTTTCGAATTTGGACAAAAGAGAAAAAGAAAATATTGCAAACCGTCGCCCATAAAATGTATAAAATATGTCTACTGGATGTAAAAGAGTTCACAGCCTGGCATAAGTTATACCTGTGATGATACTACGCTTATCATAGTGTATTCTTGTACAATAAGATCATAATAGTTGATGTACAAAAGTTATTATGCAATGCTCAAAAATAAAATATCCCGAGTTTATTTATTTTTACTTGGGTTGGACTACATTTAAAAATCGTTTTATGTCAATTTATAACACAGGTGGCTAAAAACGGCGTTTGATTTTTTTCAGTCTCTAAGACCGTCTTGTGCTTCCGTGAGACGCCGTCGATCTGAGGGCATTTTTTCCATGGGAAATACGGTCCGCAATCGTTTAGAGACGTTTTTAGAGTCACGCAATCTTTGGAGTCAGGAAAAAATCAGAGCTACTGTTCAGTGCAAAAAGACAAAACCAATACGAAAAATCCTTGCAAACTAACTACTCATTCGAAGGGATTTTTCGGCTTAACCAACTCGTCCTGTATAAATTTAAGCTGGTACTTTAAACTTATCTACTTTAATTACTTCCCTCACTTGATTCTGCTGAGCGTTGTTCACTGTTACACCTGCTCGAGGGGAAACCTCTTCCATTTTTCGGCTGAGCGTCCCTATCTTTCTGTTTCGAATTATTTTGGGTAACTACAAGAGGTTTGTGAGCGTGTTTCATCGAAAAAGTTAATTCCTCTGGTTGGTTCGCAAAGAGCGCACTGGTGTACCGCAGAGCAGTTTTATTATTAATTTTGGATGAACATAATATCTTCACGAATAATAACATAATATCAACATAATATCTTCAAGTGAATATCACCCGAGTGTCACCAACAGCAGATGGTTTAGTAATCAGTGATGTGTTGAAATTGTTTTTGTTTTTATTTGTGTTACACTTCAAGCCCAAGATAAAATCGGAACACTCAGTTAATTAATTTCTTTTTACAAATGCTATAGAATCACTTTCGTCATAAAACAAATAAACATAAACCTTTTTTAATGGAGTTCTTAGTGAATACCATAACCATTGTTTTGTTCAAACGTTGAACAATAAAAAAGTTATCTGCAAAGTATTTATTAAGTAAATTTAACTTTTTTTAAAATTTTTTTACAAGAAGGTGGTACTAACACGATAACATAATGGTAATCAAAAAGGGTTCGTAACAAGTTGAGCGATGTTGAGAAACAATAGAGAAAATAATAAGGCACTTAAAACTTTGCCCTTTAACACCACCTTCAGATACCGGGAATTATTTGGAACGATTAGGATAGTATTATCATACTGATGTATAGTAATTTTCGGATATTTCCAAAATTATAAATTACGTACCATCGTTTAGTGTGGATGACCACCAAATGCTTCCTTTAATAAATGAAGATTGCATAGGCTGTTCTAATATTACGCCTCAAATAACAAATCTGATATTAAAAAAAATTATTAGTTATCATGAATCCTCTTACCTTCCTGAAGCCCATTTGTACATTTAGTAACAAGCAGTGCTCCTCAGCCCATAAATCTGGTCGTTCATACATGATATTATGAAAACGTTTTGTGGAAATTGGCGATGCCATAACTATGTGGCTCTCGAAGGACTGCCATTTTTTAAAAATAAATTTCAATATTAGCAAGTGTTGGAATGGTTTCAGAAGTGAAAGTTTTATTGAATAATGATTAATGTATGTTGATGAAACAATTATTCAATGCATTTATTCAACATACAGTAAAAGGGTGTATGGACACGGTTTGCCTGGAACTAACTAGGTTAACTTAGGATATTGGATACTTAATTTTTACCGAGTGTGAATGTATTTATTGGTATGAATGAAAGGAGGGTGTTAAGATAAAAATTGACTTTCCCAACCATAGGTTATTCTATTTATGATTTTACCGTAGTGTAGGGTCTCAGCAGTGCTCGGACAACTTTTTGTACCGGCCAAATTTAGGTTAGTTTAGTTTAGATAATTTTTGCAATAGCATGAACGTGTCTTTTGATTGACTTAGGATAATTTAATTACGTAAATGGGAGGTCACAAATCGTGATGAACCGGAAATAGCCTGGCTGTTAGCCGGCCGGGAAAAAATAATGCCAAGAAATTTATGATGAAAAGTTACAAATTACAATTACAATTACGTCCATTACAAATTTGTACATTCATTTAACAATCGTAAACTTCTTTAAATTTCTTTCCAATTTGAGTACACCTCGGTAGATTTGCTAATATTCTGCAGAGACGGAGCAGTGGTTTTTAATTATCGTTATATGACCCCCCCCCCAACTTGAGGTATTTAATTTCTCGAGCCTAAGAAATGATTGAAAACTGAAGTTGAAACCAATTACTCATAGAAATTGAACTTACAGCGCAGAAATCGAGAAACGTTATTACGACGATTACACCTGAAAAAAGACAGCCAAGTGCCTTCTATCCTAGCTCGGCTAGTTATTGATATTGTTGTGAAAATATCAATATTGTTATACCGAAGAAATGAGATTGAAAACAATAAAATCATTTAGAACGTTGGTTGATGTTCGTCTGTCGTCGCTTTATTCTTGATTTAAACAATTTGGAATATTTACTCGTTGGTAGTGAAATAACCAAATATCATTTCGATACCTGTGTTATATTATGTAGAGGAAATCGCCTATAGTATACAGATGATAAGGATCAAAGTGAGGACATCAACAGTAAAAAAAACAACAACTTTACACACGCCAAGATTGTTTGGAGATCGTGAGATGCGGTCTGGTGTGACGTAGGTTTAGAAAAACATTTTCTTTATCTCGCCAACGTTTCCATCTTTATTTAGGTCATTTTCAGAGCTTAAGTGGGGGAAATTGTTTTCCGTTGTAGATGTGTCATTCTTGTCTATCGTGTTTTATGCCAAGTTTTCGTTGATATATCTAACTTCATCAGAGCCGGATTAAAAAATTATGTTCCAACAGTACATATTATATATATATAGTAATGATATTAATTAAAAAGGAAAAGTAAAGTAAAATAATTCCTGCCATACTGAGGGTTTAAGTCCAATTATCACGTTGGGTTCGCAGTCGAGAATTTTGACCCCTTTACAATACCTCTTTCATACTATTCTCAATTACAAATCCATACGTACACCGTACTCACACGCGTTGAATACACCTTTTCAACAACAACAAAATATTCTTATTTCCTTAACTTTTTTAATTTGTTTATAGTGGTGAATACCAGGAACTAGAGGAGTTTCCTGAGCACAGCGTTCTATACAGCTTATTATTACTAGTACATTTCCCCCCTTCATTCTCCGATGTGCTGGTGTCCTTCCATCAAAGGAACTCATTTTCTAACGGGGTCGTGGCCCAAATCGGTCACTGATATCTGATCCCTCCCCAGATCTTCCGTTAATGAGTGCTGTGTTAATTTTTATTGTGGCCACCGGTAGCCCTAGTTGTCAGAAAAAAATCCAGAGGCGACGGTCGGAATCGAACCAACAACCGCAAGATATGTTTCCCACTTAGTTAGCGATTCATAAGAATCACTCGTGCTAGACAATACTCTATGAATATTTTATCATAATGGCGGTGCCCATAGTTGAAATTAGGCGGTTGACAATGCAGAACCGTAATCTTGGAACATCCTTAAGAAAAATTGTCCGCAAAAGTCGGTCAATTGCACACCCGATCAGGACTACAAAACTAATGACAGTTTTCAAAGTAAGCAACGAACGAGGCAAACAATTTTAGAAAGGCCGCATGAGAGAATGATTCTTCACCATGTGTACTGTGAGTCTCCTATTGTACTGGTGCCACTGCGTTATCTGGAGGTCTTAAAGGGATTATGGTATTCGTGTAACACCTCAATCGGTTCGTAATATCATTAAAAATGTGGTCTTAGTTCACGCCCAGCCCGTTAAAAGTCCGACGTCAGTAAAATTAACTAAAAATAGAGTTAACTTTTTAAAATTGTAATAGACAGACCCTGATGATGTTGAGATATATCAACGAAAACTTGGCGTAAACACAATGGACAAGAATGACACATCTACATAAAAAACAAACAATTGAGCCCTGAAGATGATCTCAATAAACATCGAAATACTGGCATGGTAAAGAAAATGTATTTCTAAAATCTACGTACTACCGGACCGCATCTCACGAACTCCAAAGAATCATTGGCTAACGTTCACTAAACAACATACATTTTAACTGAAGTGTTATTTTCAATATGATCATATATTGATTGTTCATTGGCACATGATATTTGAACAATAAGTTACAGAAAACAGTACTGAAAGGCCACTTTTCTATGTCGAAAATCCATTGAAAAGGTCGAGTGTTAAAATTTAAAAAAGATTCTTTCTATAAATACTTGGGTGATGGCATCCAATTACCTACCACCCGGCTCCCTTCGCCCGAGGGCCTCTCTTCGGCTACCGAGTTACCGTCTAATAACTTTTTTTTGTCTTCTGACTTAATATCGGTAAATTATTTTGTGATTACCAAACGTAATGGCGGGCTAAAGGGTTGAGAGTGAAATTAAATGCAAAGCAGGTTTTTTCCCGGTTCCATTTTCATGAATGAAAAAGATTATGAATAGAACACACGGCTTATCAACGGATAAACGGAGAACAGGCATCAAATTATATATTCCACTAATTATTTATACCTTCGTTTCGTTTTATGCCAACACAAAACAGAATTTATGCTTTAAAAAATTTTGAAAAAATTACTATCGAAAATGATCATTTGTTTATCAAAGAAAGGGGTATTCTCAAAAATTACAGAGATTCCTCTTCAATCAATTATCATTGCTTAGACTGTTTCGTGAACTGTAACAAAATCACAAACCTTTTCCGATATACTTTTAAAAAACAAAAGATTAACAATTATTCTAAATTTTTAAAGCTCCCTCTCTAAACCAAACTTCGGTAGGCCGAAATTCAAAAGTCGGAATTCTAAAGTAGACAAATTAAAAATTATTTGATAGGGAGTGGGAAAGTGTGACCGCGTGCATAAAAGAGAGTGTGTGAGAAAGAAAAAGATAAGAGAGAAAGAGAGAGAGAGAAATAAAGAGAGTGAGAGAGGGAATGTGAGTGAGGGGATAGAGTGAGTGTGCGAATCATATCAAAGAGCAAGACCAGCTTATAATATGGTAAGTGTGTGAGGGAATGAGGGTATGAGAGAGTGTGTGAGTCAAACCAAAACCTAAGACCAGCTTAGACTCGAGTAAGTGTGTGAAGGAGTGAGTGATTGAGAAATTAAATGTGTGAGGGAGTGAGTGAATGAGAGAGTAAGTATGTGAGGGAGTGAGTGAAGGAGATAGTAAGTGTGAGGGAATGAGATGGTTAGGGATGGGAGTGAGTGAATGAGAGAGTAAGTGTGTGAGAGAGTGAGTGAATGAGAGAGTAAGTGTGTGAGAGAGTGAGTGAATGAGAGAGTAAGTGTGTGAGAGAGTGAGTGAATGAGAGAGTAAGTGTGTGAGAGAGTGAGTGAATGAGAGAGTAAGTGTGTGAGAGAGTGATTGAATGAGAGAGTAAGTGTGTGAGAGAGTGAGTGAATGAGAGAGTATGCGTCGTACAAAACCAATACCAGCTAAGGCTATACAAATTTACTGGTATACTACTAACGAATGAAAAAATGTTAAATCAATCTACATTAATTTTTAGTTTACTTGTACTACTATTTACTACTAGAGTTTGGGTTAAGCATAATGAACCTACTGCTTAAAAATGAGCGAACAAATGGAAGGAGCAATAAAGCAAATGCTAAATACATAAAAAAATAAATTATTTTTCAATCAAAAATGGTCTGTAAGTATTCGTTTGGCAAGAAGGTAATATCGTTTTTTCAAATATAGGATTAATTAGCTCAATGGTTACATTTTTACCTGTATTGTTTTCGTTTATGTCTTTATTTCTCCTCAGATTCTGTTTTAAACTTCTTTATTGGTGTCAAATAATTTAGAAGGTCATCATGTCTTTGGATGAAACGTATTTAAAACAGCGTGTACTTTATGAATTCCAAAACGTGAACCATGCAACAATGCATGGTAGTAATACTGTAAATGTTCGTAAAGTCCAAATACGGTTTTTGCTCGATTTAGAAAAGGAAATTTTGTTCTTGAATATGATGCGCGCAGCGAACTCCCTTATGAGATTGACGATGACATATTGAAATATAGGCTAGAAGAAAATTTATTTTTAACGACCGAGGGCTAGGATAGATGTTATATTTCCCATACAACCATTGGAACCACAACCAAAATCTTTGGTTTGTTCAAAAGTGTGCTAAACGGATCGAAAACGAACTCAAAAAAAGGAATTTGGCGGCATTCAATTTGCTCTTCACTCCTCATTCGTCACTCTCTAAGACCCATTTTTTCATAGATTTATAACATATGATGAAAAATGGATCACATACAAAAACGTAGACGGCCAAGTTTGCCAGCCCGATCAACCGCCCCGAGTTGATCAAAACAACGAAAATACGGCAAGGCCCCCAGTTGTTTAAGGATTAATTATTAACTAATCTTAATTTGGAAATTTTACCACACCCGCTACCCTCTCTGGACATTTCACATTGTAACTAGTTATTTCAGTCGTTACACATTTCTTTTATTCAGCTTTTCAAACATTTCTGGGCTCAAAAGGAGGGGAGTGTTTGTGGGAAAAAAATAGATCCGATAGATAGGAAAACATAATTGCAAACAATGGACAATACATCTCCGAATAGTTTAGATTTGCCAAGTACAGAGAAATAAAATAGATACTGTAGAAACCTGTCATCTTCTTGATTACCCAATAATAAGATTTAATAAGGACTGGTAAAGTGTTGCGTTTATAATTTTTTTAAGAATGTATATTTTTATTACCTTCTGTTATCCAATTTTTTTTCAGTAATCTCAATGAGTATACTCTGCAGCAGTTAGTTCGGATTATTGATGAAGAAGTCTGCCTTGCATAAATGCCAAGATTACCTTAAACAGTTTTGTAAATTTGAAAAGTTGCAAAATTTTTCCAATTATATGTTATTTCAATATACTTTTAGAGAATAATTAAATGGGCTAATTAAAAATTGCGTACCGATCTGCAATTAAGGGATAATTGTGACCTTACATATTGCTGGTATACCTGTGGGGGTCGAGTGTAAAAGGCCGACCTCTCAACTTCCTTACATAGGAAACATCTGTTTTCCTCCGAGACGAAAATTAAAAAATTATCGAAATTTACATACATCAAAGTTGCATATTGCTTGGTCAATCCTGAGTTATCTTTTAATTAATAATGTTTTGAAAACTCAGATGTGATTTTTGTCGTTTATCCCCGTTGACAACTTTTTTTTCCGTTAAATTCTACATTTTTAAACTTTATTTTTTGTTATTAATGTTGACACTATTGTTTTTATTTGTACTAGCTACTTGAAAAGGGTTGTATATATTATTTTTATGGTCTATCGTATAAGCATTTTCTTATTTCATGGCATGAATATTCTTTATGTTTATTCCATTACAGTGATTGACTGTGGGCCTTGTTTTCAACCTCATCTACTTTTTTCTAAGACAGCCAGAAATGCTGCCAATGTTCCTCATACTGATATAGTGTCAGTGTGAAGTTACTCATCCAGTTTGATATTTTAGCCAGATCCTACTCCACTGAATTTAACATATCCGGCCAGGAATCATCAGTTAAAATCAAGAGCATATCTTCTACATATAAATACATTTAGCTAGTAAGCGATGCGATAGGTTAGTCAAATCGTTCATGTACAGCAAGAATACAATTGGACCCAGTGCTCTGCATTGACTAATTCGTCTTTAATTTCTTCCATTTGACGGCATGTATCACCTATTTGCACCATTTGTTTTCTAGAGGTAATGTATCACTGGAACCAGTTAATATCTTTTATTCCACTTTTTTTTTTAAATCCCAACTAATTAAATCACACGCTTTCGTGTCGTGACATTGCGTGTGTGCGCGTGTGTAAACAAACTAAATTCAGATTTGTCGAACTAATGAATGATCCTTAACTAATAAATGTTGAAATTGATATTAATTTATTTTAATTTTTCTATACATTTGACTTCGTTTAAAAACACACGGGGGCACTCCCAACACGACACGCAATAATGGCACAAGTACACAGAAGACAAACACTGAGCCCTGAAGATGATCTCAATAAAGATGGAAACGTTGGCACTATAAAGAAAATGGTTTTCTGAAACCTACATCACACCAGACCGCATCTCACGTTATCCGAATAATTATTCTATTTAAAAATAATTATATAATACAATAAGTAATATTTCACATAGAAAAACTAAGCTAACGGCCGAAGACCTTTTTGTATGCTTTTTACTAATTTCACATTATAATCAAATTTATATACCAGTATACACTCAATATCAAAAAACCGTATTGTATTTATTTGTTTATTTTTTCCCTATTTACAGGTATAAAGATTAATAATTGACTTACAACACAGCATTAATAACTTGCTGTTTAAACTTTATAGTGTTAATTAAAATTAAAGTTGTTTATGTAAATTTACACTCCTTAGATTAAAAATAAAGAAAATCTGTTCCATTTCATCCTTTCCAGAGCCAACTTGTCGACTGAGTTAATTTTTTTAAATTGTTTACTTTGATGAAATGATAAATTTGACTTTAAAAATAATTTTAAAATTAAAAAAAAATTTAATGCAGATTTACATGAAAAACTTTATATTACAAGCACCAGAATAAGCATAATTGGTAAAATGTTATAGTCCAATATAAAAGATACCCGATGAACAAAAAATTATATAATCATGTTGGATAAAGGTCGTAACCGACAAAACCAGAGAGTACTGTTGGACCAGGATGAACAGAAATCATCAAGCTACAAGAATAATTCAGTTTGGTCTTCTCGTAATTCAATAGTAATCTTTTTCAGATTCACCTGTAATGCCATTCATTATCTATGTACCAAAAAAACGGTAAGACAAATTTGCAGTATTGTTGTTGCTTTTAAAGTTCGTTTTAAATAAGAAAAACTTGATAGTTTTTGATCTATAGTGTTAAAATTTATATTTAGACATTTAATTGGCTTTATTGCCATACTCAATTATGAGTTAATCCCCGAAAAGATCCAATATTGAAAAACAATCGTGGCTGTTTCCTTAAGTTTTTCAAATTAAAAAAAAAATTGTATAGGCTTCCGACGCTGAGGGTGTCCAATGAGCGTAAAATCAAAAGGTCTTCCGGACAGGTTTCATCTCGGTATGTTCAATCCGCTTAGTTTCGCTGCTTTTTAATAGATTGACGTCACAGAGATCAACTTGAATTTACATAGTGCTAGCAACGGGTGTACCAACAGTTGTTTAACAACTGACAAAATTTTGATTCTTATCAAGATGTTCGATGTCATGAATACGATGCGAAGTATTCGAAGAGAAATAGCGAGAATATGCAGAGCCAGGTTAGCTAAAGATTAATTACTCCGCCTCATTTTTATTATAATTGAGTTTAATTTGTCTTAAATAATTAGACATTGTCTTACAACTACAGCATGTCCATTTAGGTTGGTGGTCATGTATTAAATTATGCAAACATACTTTTGGAATGTTTATGCTGTAATGTTTCCGCCGCTTTTAATTGACGAAGTATTTGACGGGTTTACTTTTTCATTCCGAGTTTATATATAAGTAGTCATTTTTATACCTTAAAAAGGAAGAAATTTTATAATTTGTGGAGGTTATTGACAATATATGCAAAAGTATCAAAGAAAGCATTCCAAGCAGAGGCAGAATGAATAACAGGGTGGGTCGTAATTAAGAAACCTTCTCCTCAACATGTGAAATGAAACGAATCCGTTTGCTTTGAACATATATCAATGGCAGGGACCTTTTCTTCAAAAGAAAAAAAAGCGATAAAACGATGTACTCCCGTTTCACACAAGGAGGCAGTAAATCTGTAAAATTGGACTGACAAAAACGAACCGTTTTCGCCCGGTTCAATTAAAACGGCGGTGACCGGTAGCAGAGATTATTATTATGCGCCGGTATGAAAATTTACCGTTGGCTCCAGCTTTTTGGTGGGGCTCCAGCCGAGTGGAAGGGAACGAGGCGCCAACACCTCTCCATTTAATTGAGACCTGATTGCAAATTGCTCCAGGCGAGTTGAGGATTCTAACAACATTTCCATGTGCAAAAAAATCTCCAAAAAAATCATTCACCCACGTGATGCAGACGGTCATTTTGCACCTAAAAATTTTAAATCCAAATTTGTATTTCTTACATAATGTGCACTAGTCCCGTATTGACTCAGTTTCAAAAATATTGGGTTCTCCGGAAAATAATGCAGCTTTGTACTTATAACAAAAAAAATTAAATGATTTTAACAATTTTTTTATTAATTAAAATTATCTCCACCATTCTCAATACTTTGCCCAACGTGATGCACCTCCTCTATACCCTCTAATTAGAATTTTGAGTGTTTATCTTTAACAAATTCTGTAAACGCATTTTCTGACTTTTGATCAATAAATTCTTTATGATTTAAACCGTTCTCCAGGTATCTTAAAGAATTTGTAGTCGGCAGGCGAGAGGTCTGGAGAATCGGAAGGATGAGGCCGAAACAAAACCAACATCCAACATGTGGAGACATGGGACCGAGCGTTGTCGTACAGGATCCGACCAAATGTGGCTTCCATAATGCCAATTGCATTGGTGCATTGCTTCACTCGAGAGCAACATGTTTCGGCATTGATTGTTTCGCCAGGATTCAAGAAGTACTAAGTGTAGTAAATCAGCTGAAATGAAGTCACCGTCACCTTTTTTTCGTGTATTGATGACTTTAGGAAATGTGGTACTGCTTCTCCTTTATCATAAACACTTTTCCTTTCAAGTAATAATATCCAGAAAAGCTTCGGTCCTGTTTCGCGGACTTCATAACGATGATTTTTTGGCGGTCGTTTACTTTATGTTGAACCTAATTTTCGAGTATTTTCATCTTTCTAATTGTCCTCAGATTGTCAGTGACGGCCGAATGGTACTGAAAAAGTCTGGAGGTAATGGTAATAATGTTAATAGCAATAATGATATTAGGAAGCGGGATTTCTTCTCCCCTTGGGACGGCAGCCTTCTGGATTTTTGTAACTTCCTAGTTCCCTAGTTCAGTGAAACAGACTTCTTCTTAAAAGTAGATATTGACTGTCGATTCTACAATTTCATATCCTAAATTTTTTCTGTATGTTATGTTAAATCTCCATTGAGTCTTTGCTTCGCATTTGAAGATGGTATGAGTGGCTGTTTTCTCTCGTTTCATAATCTGCAGATGGAATCATCGTCGTATACGCCCATTTGTGCAGATGTTTTCTCAGATGCCAGTGACCGGTTAATAGTCCTATCACTCTGCTGAATCTAGCAGACTCTCATTGCAGCAGTGTGTTTGCCAGTATTGTTGAGGGTTGTTTCATCATCCTTTTATTGATTCTAGCGCCACTGGAGCTTATCCACTTTTCCTTTTGTTTTGTTTTGATCCATTTTGCGATGGAGGATTTTCTAGTTGCTTTTGTTATCCTAAGTATAGGATTAGGGCCTGTGTACGCTTTTGCATACTCTCCGCTGCCAGTGCGCCTGCTTTCTCCATACCCGAAATTCCCTGTTCCCCAGCTCCCAATAACCTGTGTTTCCCCATGTTTTTAGGTATTTTGAATACTTTCACTGTCTAATTTTGATGTGATTTTTTTACAGCTAATGCTTTAATAGTTGCTTGGCAATCTATCAGATGTTATGAGGATTATTTTGCCTGTGTAACCAGCATTTTCTAGGGCAGGGCACAAGCGTTTATGGTATGTATTTCTGCTTGAAAAAGCCGAACCTAATCAGTTTGATTGCTCATATCTTGGGCTTGTACGAAAATTGTTTTGGAGCCATCTGTATATCATACCATCATATCTGATGCTTCCCTGAGTTCTTCCTCACATTTATAGTTCGTTGAAACTTTATACGATGTAAACAACGTTTCCATGATCATGTAGTCAGTTGGGGGAAAGAATGGGTAATTTTATTAATTATACTTGTGTGCCCGAGCTGTTTAGTTCCTATCCAATTTGATTGCTTTTGGATATTAAATGAGCTTTTCCTAGCTTCTCCGTGTATAAATATTTCCAGTGGAGGTAGGTTTAGAATAGTTTCTAGTGCACTTGTAGGGGTTGCTCTCACCGCCGCTGTGATACATAATTTTGCCAAATTTTGTACGCTGCCTAGTAGAGTAGTTACTTTTTGTTGAGCTTTTGTCTACCAGATTAATCCATAGGTTATTTTTGGCCTTATTTCTTCCGTATGTAATGAATGGGCCACTTTCGGTTTTAATCCGCAAGATTTGTCCAAGGATTAATCTTGTGGGCATTTGCTATTCTTTACTTTTTGCTATGGTATGTTGCATGTTTCTCTGTAAGCTTTTGACAGTTGTTCTACGATTTTCTTCGACCAAAGCTTACAGAACCTCATCCTCTTGGAAAGAATTCTTTCCCCCACTTGTAACTTCAAGGATAATGTCTCAGTCACGAAATTTTTGAAACCATCACAAAATGCAAGAGCCCCAGGTTTCATTATTCTTTTGGCCGTTTGGGCTTAAACTCGTTAAACGAAATTACGCGAAAACCATGCGTTGACATCTTGGTAAAGACTGAATGATTCTCAAGTAACAAATGCTACTGACATATTTTGTTTGGAAGAAGTTGACATTCGGAAAAAAAAGGGGTACATCATTCATAAACAGCTTATTATATACATGGGTGATTGAAAGAAAACATAAAAACCTGCACTATTTTCTGGAGTTTTACACTAAACGAAAGTTTTCAAATTAAATTTATATGCTTCAAGCTTGAAACATACATAACAGACGTGTTGTAACACCTACATTTCTCTAAAACAAAGGGCTATAGAAAAAAGTTTAAATGCTGAATTGAACGAGATCGCTTTATTTGATAAGTCCTACGTCTTATTGTAATGTGTAAACTCAACATGTGCCCACCCGCACCATCGACATTAAAAATTGAAATGTTAGCGTAAAGCTCATGATTACTGGTCTTTGGAGATGTAGTAAACCTAAGTGAGAATAATGTAGTTTTTCCACGAAATACCCAGTCACAAAGGAATTCTTCTCCGAATTTTTTTTTTATTAATTAGGGAGGGATCTCCATGCTCGTATTGCTTACAACCCCCCGGGGCCGCACTTTCTTTGGTCCTAGCTACCGTAGGGCCGAAATTTTAAATTATATTTTTTTAATAAGTCAAAAAGAGCAATTCCAAATAAGTAAGCACAAACACGTCCGTACCACTGCATTTTTGACGGACTCGCTAGAAAAAATAATTTATACACTACTCCAAAGCGTCGAAAACATTATTTTCTATGTATTTTTCTTCTAATTTGCAATATATTTTTATACTTATCTTTGTCCTAACTCTTCGACAGACATATACTTGTCCGTCATATATTGTGTATTTTGAATTTATAGACGAACTTATTTCCTTAAAACTTTCTCCTTCTGGCTATAGTAAATGCTGAACGGCCTGGTCTCAATTGAGTTATCAGTAACGTACCATTAGATGACAAAAAGCATAAATTCAGAAAAACATGGCCTATCAAGGAATGTTTAAAATACAACTCAGCAATTCAACGAATGCAGCAAAATGTGTTTTTTGGATTTTCAGTAGTTCTTAATTTATTTAATTGCATACAGTGAAATTCTTAACAGAACTATAAGAGTTGTACAATTCAACCTGGATCAATATTCACCTTACAATGTTCATTTCTGTTATTCACAGTATTTTGTCTATTTATAATTCCGTACTAGCATGTGTAGTATTATACCATTAAAAACAAACATATAAAACGTCGTTGTTGTTTAATAAATACGGTGAATTGCATTTGCGCAACTCACTTGGCTGTAAGATTAATAGCGTTGACTTCTTAGATGGTTAATTGAGCTATTATTCAAAGCCAGCACAGTGGCCGCAATCAAAGAGTGTAGATAAACTAGTCTAATTTGAATAACCGGTAGGCACCATATTAAAAACGGACTTGGGTAAAGCATGAATAAAAAATTTCCGGACCACGCTATACAAAACTCTTGTAGAAGTATCGTCTTCTAAGTTCGCCGTACAAGTTCTCGACTTAAGTTGCAACTTTCAACCACTACTCATTACCAACTTCGATATTCAGAAGAACATTTAATTTCCTGCTTACAGATAAGTTATCAAGGGTCAAGTCTTCCGTTGTTCTTAAAAAAA